>OMNZ01052954.1:0-10353 GCA_900303255.1 Lesueurigobius sanzi
TATGTGTTAAATAAAAAAAATAAATAAATAGCTTACTGAGACACAAATCGTTTGGCAATAACAACCTCAGAGCGAAACCGACTCGTTGTCATGCAAATGAGCCTGTACTCCTGGGAGCAGTATCAACGACTTAGAGAGTAGATCAGGGAGACAATGGACCCTCGTTAAGTAACTTTAGCAAGTACTTTTAGCACTAAGAGAGGAGGGGCTTAGAGGCTGACTCCTCCTGCTGGTTCACTGCCTTTATAAACCCACAGCGTGCTCCAGGCCTTCAGTTGCTGATGACGATCTTTGGAGTAAGATCGAAACGTCCTACACTTCAACTACAGAGTACAGATGAAGACTGAAGAATTTTTGCCTACGATTTGAGTAGTTTGTTTCATTATGATTTCAAATGATTGTGTTATCATTCATATTCTATGAAAAATAGTCAAAAGATTAAAAGTGTATGTAAACTTAAAAGGGTGTGTAAACTTTTGGCCACAACTGTACTCACACAACAGTAAATAAAATTTTGTACTAAAACTTTATAAATCCATCCATCCATCCATCCATTTTCTTCCGCTTTATCCAGGGTCGGGTCGTGGAGGCAACAGTCTGAGCAAAGACGCCCAGACTTCCCGATCCGCGCACACCTCATCCACCTCTTCCTGGGAGATCCCAAGGCGTTCCCAGGCCAGCTGAAAGACCTGGTCTTTCCAGCGTGTCCTGGGTCTTCCCCGGGGCCTCCTCCCAGTGGGACGTGCCTGGAACACCTCTCGAGGGAGGCGACCTGGTGGCATCCGAAACAGATGCCCGAGCCACCTCAGCTGGCTCCTTTCGACGTGGAGGAGTAACGGGTCTGTTCCGAGCTCCTCCCGGGTGACTGAGCTCCTCACCCTATCTCTAAGGGTGCGCCCAGCCACCCTGCGGAGGAAACTCATTTACTTTATAAATCAAAAAGTAAAAAAATCATTTTCCAGTATTTTGTATTTTCTTACTTATTTTCTTAAAGGGACTCTACGGAAGTTAAAATTTAAAAAAGAATACATTTTCCACCCCCTACATGCTCCAGCAATGTCCCGCGCTGTACTGTGAGCCCACACCTATCCCACTCATTTGCTATTTGCTATAAGCCTGCACCGTCACTAGAAAGTTGTGTGTCCGGGCCGAGGCAGCAGTCATTCACCAGCTTAACATGGAGACTGCAGTTACGCGGACGGCCAGAGGTGGCAGTCGAGTATGAAAATGATCAAACTCTGTTGAGTCCCTTTAAATATCCGTGCTGTGATGAGCAGTTAGCACACAGCTGATGTGGGGCCTCCGTCGTGCTTTTAAACTCTTAAGGCGCTATCCCTGATTTTTTCAATTACAAATAATGAAAGCGGGAGCGAGTAAATAAAATGTGGTCCAAACACATTCCTAACTTTCCTAGAACTTTCCTAAAATCCCACTCCTTCATAGCGATGAGTTCATGAGCACATTTCACAACTTTCCGGGTCACTTTTTTGGTTCAGCGTCACAGAAATGCAAGAAAACTAGCCTGCAAGCTCATGACATTAAAAAGTCTATGAAGATTTTCAATGGGATTTTACTGCTGGCACCGGGAGAGACGGGACTGTGCAGCTCCATATACCGGACACCTTTTTGTTTCAAAATGTCTAACTTTCCTGATACATTTCTAAAATCCCAACTCCTCACATCGACGAGTTGCTATAAGCACAACATTGAGGGAGCAATACTGTCACGGTACTGTGAACAGCAACAACCAGCCTGCTAGTTCACGATAAATAAAAAGGCTTCATAATCAAAATAACAGTGCACAAAGTTTTTTTTTTCCACAAGTCATTTTCCACAATAAACTGGGAATAACATTACATTCCACTACAAAAAGAAAATCATATATACAGATTTTGATGGATCAGATACATTGCTTTTGTTTCTACTAAAAACACGAACTCTCAGGATCCCATACAATAGTGTCCAAGTCCTGTAAGTTGTGGTTGTACTCGGAATAGTAGCAGAGAGTAACAATATGTATTTTCCTTTAAATGGCCCATTGTTGTCTTATTACCTTGCCTAAATTGCAACCCATAAACTCATGAACATATCGAAGCAGCCATAATGCATCCAATGCATTTAATGAGAAGTCACCGAACACAATTAAATAAATCAACTGAAAAATCCTCCATACTTTTGGCCAATAATACACAAGTCTTGAGTTTCCCTCCCTTTAGCCCACTGTAATAAACTCCTTGGTTTTGGCTCATTAGCACTGGGAGCTGGTGGTGAATATTCATCAGTCTTAAAGCTTAACGAGGCTGGGATAAGAGCAGCAGCAGCAGCCCACCAGCTACAGCCAAGCGCGGGATGAAGGAATGAAATTAATTACAGGCAGGAGCAAGGATGTGTAATTAACAGCCCAAACGCCTCATCAATCTGTGTTTGCCCTGTCAAACGTCTCCGCCAAACAAAATCAATCGGTGTCGTTGCTGAAAGTGAAAACTTTCCACACGGGGCAGATGTGTCAACCGGGATGCTCTTAAAAGGGTTGCAGGGGTTTACAAGGAAGAAGGAGAAAGCCATTTCAAAAGAGAAGTCATATCTGGGACATTTATTGCGGTTGTTTTAACTTGTTTTTGTCTGTAGCGCGCCTCCGCTTTACACTGTGGAGAAAGCACTATTGTAGGGGAAGGCAACATGGCATTTTCTTTTTTTGTTTGTTTTTTAATCATTTATGCCATGGAAAATAAAAACAATAATACTTAGCATTTCTTTGCGATGCATAATTCTTAATTTTCTTTTAATTTTTTGTGATAGGACACATAAAAAAACCCACAAAAAATAATAACCTGAGACCCCAGACTTGACATTCCGTCTTCTTATTTTTTACAAAAACAAGATCTAAATGTGCGTTAGAAATGTAAAAGCTGCCTGACTCTATTCTTCCCAGCTATGGCCAGTGTTTGGAAAGTTACTTTAAAATTGTAATATATTCTATATTACTAGTTACAGCTTGAAAAATGTAATATATTTGTACTACATGTTTTAGTGAGAATAATGCCACTGAGCAAAAGTGCAGTCAAAGATTTCCTTTTCCCCAATTGTGTTTTGGTTTGATCACATTAGCTACAAGCCTCTTTCTATGGCAGTATCCAACTTGATTTGGTGTTTCATCTTATTTGAGGGGAGTTGCACTTTAAACCTTCATTACTTTTGACCACTGCGTGAATTGAATTGTGAAAATGATTCATTATTTTTGAAGAATGCAATTAAATCTTGGCATGTAATGAAGTAATCCCAACACGGGTTAAGATTTGAGCAGAAGAAATGACATTCATATGACGGCAGAGCCGTGGTCACGTTTGAAGCCAAGCCGCAATAATTTTCCTGGTTGCGCTCTTGTCAGTGCTTGTAAGTGATCCAGCTCCCAGCTCTTGGACCAGCCTGTCCTCTGGTCTGCACAGGTCTGAGGATGTTTATGGGAAATTGCACTGGAATCAGACACTTCCTGTAACTCACTGAGGCCCAACCACCACAACCTCCCCATTCATGTTGTGCATATTCCCACTGCCCCATTACAACCTTAACTAGGTACCGGGAAGTCCAACCCCGCTTTTTAATAAACAACCTTCATGTATTTGGGTAGAAGATTGTTGCATATGTAGGACAAGACTATGTTGCTCAGTAAAAAAAACAAATAAAAATAAAAAAACAATAAAAGTTGTCATGTGGATCTCCCCGAGGTTTCTTCGTTTTGTCCCAAAGGGTTTTTCCTTGCCGCGAAGGGCGATCTAAGGACAGGGGATGCCCCAGCATTATGAATATTCAATAATTGTCTTTCTATTTTCCGTGAAGCCCTGCGAGGCAACTTTGTTGTGATTCTGGGCTATACAAATACAATTGAACTGAATTGAAATTGAATTGAAATATCTCAGGAAAAACCTGCGCAGATGAAGCAAATCAAGTCAATCAATCGATTTTTTACTTTTAATGCACTTTTCAAACAAGAATGTAACACAAAGCGCCAAACAACTTAAACTCACAGCTCTTCTCAAACGCAACTAAAAAACAAAGCATTAAAGCAATTCAATTTAAAATTTTGACTCTGGGTTTCAAGTCTGTGGCAGCAGCATAACTCATGTTTTCTCGTTTTTGCCTAGTTGTTAATTTGCATTAATAAAATAGGATACTAATTAACCAGATGCACAAACAACGTAGAAAAAGAAAACAACAATGATTGCTCATATACCACTGATTGGTCCGAAACACCTGTGGATCTGAGTCCAAATGTTTTAGCTGCTCCATGTATTTCAAGATGGATTATAGACCCATTCACTGTTAGTAAACACTAGGCAGCTGCGCACGCATCAGGGCAATGGAAGTATGGCGATTGTCAAGCTACGCAGGTTCATTATCAGCATTATCTTACTTTAAAAAGCTCACTTTAACGAATGGCCAGCGGCTCCCAGATCCCTGTACAATTACTGAATGGGAGGATGATGTTAGTAAACTTAAGTCCATGTTGACTATTTCGGTTCAAACAGCCGTAAAGACAACAACCTGACATTTTGATGCCGATAGTTAAGCTTATCTTACCGTTCTGCTTCCTCGCCTTGTGTAAACAATGCTGGGTACACAATCCGACGCGGTACTTCCGTTGCCACGATGCGCATGCAGCTTCTTGATGACGTAGGCTGTGATTGGGTCTATAAGCGAGACTGAAAATCCATATCTGGCGACAAGCCAAAGGTTTTCTGAGTAAAAACCAGGGACACCATTTGGGATTTTGTTGCAGGGCCAACCAGGGAGCCAGATCTTGACTGTGTTTCCCACGCTGTTTGTAATGGCATGCATCATCATTGACAATATGATACATAGTAATTTTTAGATTTTTAATTGGCTTCTGCAAATTGATATTTGCATGGCCCAAAGTAATTCATTTTCAAGCGAAGTGTGTTACTTTTATGGATTTTATGGACATTGGCATGGGACACTGGGACACCTGCGACAGATCTTAAACTGGGACAAATTAAAGGATTTTGGAGAAATGCATGGGGACACGAGACTGAGGACTCAATACTGGGACTGTCCCTTGTAAACTGAGACGTCTGGTCATCCTACTTTAACAAGACGCGGTCAAGCGAGTTATTATCTGGAGCACCCTTCAGATGGATTATCTGGAGTGCCATTCTGATGGATTATGCATTTCCTGGCTGGTGGGGACACTGTGGCATGCGGGAAAAAAGAATTGCTGTGCCAACAAAAAGCACCACCCATCGTCTGTGATCAGAGTCAGAGATTAGAAAAAAAAAGAATAACCTCTGTGCATTGTAGCTTTAGTTTGATTCCCCCGCGTGTCCTGGCCCTGCTCAGCCCCAGTGTGTAAATCTGTTTTTACAAGGTGTGCGCTGCAGCGCTGACCCTGCTCCTCATTATACGCAGCCTGTTTGTTTTCCTTCAGACCCTGGCACTCCTCCCAGCCGGCTTCATAACACCTCGGTTGTAACCAGCGGCGGGTGACGCCATGTTTACTCTCAAAAACAAACAAACTGGCTCGGGTTATGTCACCTGGACCCATTCATAGTCTCAATACTCAACGGCTAGCACAAGGAAATGCACCTTCTTGTTTTACTGCTACCAGAACCAGTCAGCAGGAGGTCAAGACACCAACATGAAATTAAGGTAATTCTGTTAAAATCGCTAAATTGGGTTTTCATCACCTGCATTAAAGGTGTACTATGCAGCTTTTTACGTGAAAAAAATAAACAAACTTGATATGAGAGCGTGTTTGACCTTTTAGTGCTCTAGTGGCTTCATGGGCGCAGCATGGCACCTTTACTTTCCATCACAAATTCAATTGTTGTTTCTGGTACGTAACCCTGAAAACAATTTAGGTGTGGAAAGTTTCAGTATTTGAGAAAAAACCTGTAAGTAGTTTATTTGTAACTTGTGTACCTCAGACATAAAAAGAGCGAGATGGGGAAGGTAGCTCTAAATATGGCATACTGTTTTCAAGGAAGAGTCCATTAGAGGCTTGAAGTGCGTGGCTGAATGGATGTGGAAGTGCCATCTCAGAGGCACAATAATCAACACAGTAAGAGCAGGATTGCGGTAGTTGTGTCCCATGAGCCAGTGCTGTCGCTAAGATACAAGAAAACCTCCAGCAGACAAAAAACAGTTTGCAAGCCTTTTGTTTATCAATGAAATACTGTAAAGATGAATAACATGGGGAGAGTTGGTTGCATTCACATTCAAGAATTTCATTGTGTGTAAATCTCAGGTGGAGGGCAGGGGCCAGTATAACTCTATGGGAGTTAGAGTTTAGATCGGGTCCAAAAAACCAAGCCCGGCCCGGCCCCGCGGGCCTACGGCCCGAATCCACCCAAGCCCGAACAATTAACTTGACCAATAGGCCCGAGCCCGAAATAAACCCGACGGCCTTATTGAAGGTTTTGAAGCGCGGTCAGACTAGAGGCAGTGCGCGAGAGGTGCACGAGCAACGGCTAGAAACGACAGAATGTGAACTTACCTCAGACTTGCATGCCGCCCTGTCTCGCTCTCGTCAACTCTCCTCTCTCAAGCTTTCTTTGGCTGTTTGTAACTCCTGTTTGCAGCTCCTTTGAACGCATCCCAAGTAGTGTACGGGGGGAGATTGATATTAAGGCGAGTCCGCGTTCACGTGCAGACTCGCTCGTCCTGCTCTCCCTAAACTTCACGCTTGCAAATGTATAAAAGTATGCTATGGTAGCAGCATCGAAAGACAGTTTTACAGAAAAGTGGGCTTTATTCGCAGATATATTACAGTGTATTGAGTCGCTGTCTGCCCTACACCTGTCTTCACCGGTCACACACACACACACACACACAGCTGGGAGAGTGAGCCCAAGGCACGCGCCTTCAGTCGGGGGTGCGCAGCCGCGCACACTCTCAATGCGCACTGGACATGAGCGCCTATAAATACATCTCACTAGCTTACTTATTCTTTTTTATTTTAGTATAACCACACTAACCTATAGACTAAATATATTGCAATATATATATAAAAGAATAAAAATAAAAGTTTTTTTGTTTTTTTTTATTAAAAAATAATTTAAAAATACGGCCGGTCAGGTTCGGACTCGGGGAGAGAATCTAAACTCTAATGGGAGTGAAACAAAATCTCCAGAAAGAAAATTGAAGAATGTTGTGATGATTATTTAGTCGTGATTGGATACAAAAACCTGCCATTTTAAGTCTTTTTAACGGGCCAATATCACACAGGATTTTGAATATTCACACCACTTTTGGACACCTTTATTAAAAATGAAATGGACCTTAGTTCATAAGTGCTGACAGACATTGACAATCTAAACAAACAACATATCACAGATATCATGAATGTTACTCTATAACAATATAAAAAGGGACAGAATAAAACCTGTAGCCACATTATCAGTATAAACCAACAAACAAAAATGTTACACATTAATAATGTGGTTCAGTAGCTCAGTTTAAAAACGTTACCTGTCCTTTCTGTGAATTCTCCAAAGCAACTAATCGCTTTCTTTGTAAAACCCAATGTTCTTTCCTGGATGTAAATTTGAAGTTGCCCATGTCTCCCCATTCATTTCAATGTACAGATGCCTTTTGCCTTTGGTGACGTAGATGCTCCCCTCCAGTCACCTTATTCTGCCCCGCCCACTTTTGCTGTAACAGCATTTCCTCATTGTCATCAATGTAAGAGAGTAAAAAATAAAAGAAAATGGGGAAGTTACTTTTAAAAAGTAACTTTTCTCGTTACTCGTTACTTCTTTTTAAAAGTAACCTGTTACTTTACTTAGTTACTCTCTAAAGAAAGTAACTTATTATGTTACTTTTACGTTACTTTTATGTTGCTCGACTTTGGGCAGATCTGTTGCTAAATGTGACCAGTGACACAAGTCGGTTCTGGGGCATTCTGAGTTATTCTGATTCTGAAAGTGTAGTCTCCAAGCTTTCCAATGATGTGCAACACATGGAAATCTGATAATATTTGGAGACGTTGTGGCCACTTGAAGGTAAATCTGAGATAAGCGACTGTAAATCAAGTAGTTGGCGGTGATGTAGCGCGGTGACGCGGCACATTTAAAAAAAAAAAAAAATGTTTTGTTTTCTATGCTCAAATGGCGGCGGAAATGGAGGCTGAATACACGACATTTCTGTCATGTATGATACTTGCCATCACTTTTTCATATGGACGTTAAAAAAAACATCGCAGGAGCTCTCCATAGACATGGGCCAGGATTTGGTTTGGTCTTCGCGGGACCTGGATCATTCTTCCTGGGAAAGATCGCGAGGGGATTACCCAGACTACCACCGCAGAAGGGCACATTGGCCACTTTCATATGGAGAACGTTTGTGAAAAAGGAGCTAGAAACATAGACATGGGACAGCGGGAATTGCCGCAGATCTTTCTTCACGGGAGGGATCAATGAAGCTTTTTCCCTGGGAAGTTTACGCACAGAGTTTTCCCTAGGATTACGCACAGAGACTGGGAGCGCCAGGAAGGGAGAATTCTTCGGACGAAGACAACGCAAAGTAAGCAATTTAAGCCTTTTGTAGGAAAATAATGTCTGAAATGATAGGAAGTAGAACGCGGTTGGGACAAAATTGAAGAGATCGAGTGTCACGGTCACATCTGCCCAGGGTAAATAAAAAGTAACGTTGCGGCGGATCGAAAAAATAAACGGCATTACATTACTAGATTGTCGGTAGGTAACTCGTTACTCTACATTTTCCCGAAAAACGCGTTTCTTTGTAACTCGTTACACCCAACACTGATGGCGGCCCCTAGCCTGGCTAGCGCCAGACTAAACATCACAAGTGAATATTTAGTCTGGGAAACAACCGTTCATTTTCTCGTACGGGAGGTGTGGTTTACGATTTTCCTTAGCCGTTTATTGGCCGCTATGAATGTCTATCATATACGTCTGCGTGTGACCACAGCCAATCGTGTCGAGTCCCAATGACGTATGTTGAGCAACAGAAAGTCGACGAGGCTAAAACATCTTTCTTCATAATAAAATATTGTAAAGCCAAACGCTGTACTTCTTTAAATATAAATTTTTGATTTATTGTGTTTAGAACACAATCTAACGCTTAATCGAAAGATAGCTTTGTGTCTGCTGCGGCCAAGTTGGATCCGTACACAAAAACTACAACTTCCGCGTCAGTCGATTTTTTACGCGTCATCGGCTTGTCGTTCCTCTCCGGGCTGTGATTGGTCCCCAGATTCATGCGAAGATTTCGGTCTTCCTATCCAGGCTGTCTCGCAGTTTGAATTGAAATTCGAGCGCGAGCAGCCTGGGTATTCCCAAGCTAGGCGGCCCCCATTGCAACTTCCTGAATAAGGTGAATAGGCTCTTTAGAATGATGTGATGTGAAAACAACATATAGGGTGGTCACAGACTGGCAGATTCTCAAAGTAATGTAAACTGGTGGGTCGGGACTCGGGACTGGAGCAAAACGTTTTTATTATTTTTATTAATATTTCTTTCTTAATTGCCGCTTGTTATGATGGGTAAAAGGTGGGTCCTGAAGCTACACTTTAAGCTAGTGGCTGTAAACCTGGGGGCGGTCACATAATGATTTCAGGGGTGTCGCCAAATCATACCAGGAGAGGAAAACATATTCATTTGAAACATGAAAAATGCATTTGAAATTTCAGTAGAATTACTTGGTTTATAATAATTATGCAAAGCCTCCTTAAACCTAAAGAAAACACCATTCTGCCATTCTGGTCACAACATTTGAATTCCAATATGAAGCATAAGAGTATCTTACTTGTGGAAGCGGCCGGCTCGGTCTTCATTGTCGGCGTAGAGGAACATCTTTAAGGCATAGTTTTCGATGTGAGCATTTCCCACCACCTCCTGAGTTATCGACTCGTTATTTTTCAATTCCTTCTTCATCTGCAAAAACAAGACAATTCAGTCTTAGGATGGTGTGACATACTCTATTTCAAAGTTTAAAAGAGTCTGTGTTGCAAACTACTGCTAATTAAACAGTGAAAACGGTGTTGAACTTTTTGGATCATTCCAATACCAGAGAGGACTGCCAGAACTAAATCAGGAAAGTCACAGGTTACAGCAGCGCAAGTAAATGTTTGTGTAGGTTCTCAGTCGTACAGGAGTTGTCCATCGTAGGCAAAAATTCTTCAGTCTTCATCTGTACTCTGTAGTTGAAGTGTAGGACGTTTCGATCTTACTCCAAAGATCGTCATCAGCTACTGAAGGCCTGGAGCACTTATAAACCTTTATAAACCCACTTCGTGCTCCAGGCCTTCAGTAGCTGATGACGATCTTTGGAGTAAGATCGAAACGTCCTACACTTCAACTACAGAGTACAGATGAA
>OMNZ01052959.1:0-16451 GCA_900303255.1 Lesueurigobius sanzi
TCCTACAGACAAAACAAATATAAGGACACTTACCGCGTTGGTTGATGCGCTTTGCTTCAGAATTGTTGATATAGCCGTATCCTGTAAGCGTAAACCAGACGAGGTATAATCCTCCTCTGTAAAATGTTCAGAGCAAATACGCCATTTCCTCAATACTTCCACTGGTGTTGGATCCATATTCAACGCAGTTAACCACACTTCGTTTGTGGTGCGTTGGAAATCTGTGTAACATAACTGCACTATATGTCTTGTTCTCACAACCCTCTACGATGCACGTAACAGGCATTGTTCACAAGTTATCTCACTAAAACTTATCGAGCGGTCGTTGTTCTGTTGTCGGAAGTCCGAAGTGAGTGGAAGCTCTCGGGGGAAGCTTACTGCGCTGATGCCGAAGTAGTTTGGTATTATTGCGCCGTAAAATATAGTGCGTGTTTTTTCCGCTTAGAAAATTGTCAGTTTTAATTTTGTGAAACTGTACTTTGAACGTGTAGCTACTGACATAACCATATTTAAATAGGGGAAACTTGGAAGATATTTGTGGCTTCTAACTTCTCCAAAATTTGACCCCATGGGACTACATTGTAGCGGCAAAATGCTAACAGCGTCTTTGCTCCTCTTACGGCAATGAAGGCACGCACACAGATCACACAGCCACACATAGCCTCAACTAAGCCCAGGTTATAACATGTATGTATGTAAAAGCGGTGAACTATTCCTTTAAAGAAAACAATGCCTATGCAAGGCTGCAAGGAGCTATAATGCTGGGGGAAGTATGGTACACTGAGCCCTATCCTCTTGTTTAGGACTGCTCGATTTTGACAAAAAACCTCATTGCGACTTATCGGACTGAAATTGCGATTGCGATTCAATTAGCCATTTTAACATTATGCTTTTATGTTGTATATTATTTTTACTTTCAGTTTTGTCGAGGCATGAGACGACATGGACATTTTGCCTCACGTTTATCTCGGCCAAAATCATTACAATTCACAATATTATCACGGCAATTATTGCTAAATTTCTAATCGTTCATTCAGTTTCATTTCTGGGGCCGTGGTTTGACGATTACCTTCAGAAGTGATGAAAATAGTATTGTCAGCAAATTATACTTCTAAACTGCTATTATACATCGTTGTACTCATTTATTACCTTTCAGCTTCATAAAACACTGGAGACGCAAGACAAAAGAAAAACCCGCAGTCTTTGGGGTTCGGCTATTGCAGTATTTAAAACTGCGATGTTGATTCCATTGTGATTCATTTTGCAGCCCTGCTCTTGTTCCTCTTACTGTATAAACAATGCTGCAATATTTAGTTTTACCTTCACCTTTAGTCTATTCATTGCTATTCACATTGTGTCCACAGTGTGAATAGCAATGAACAGAATTGTGATATCGGGGCGGTACAAAAACAAATTGACTGATTGATTGTGATCCATGATGCGGTCAATGCCTCATAGAAACATAAGAAATCATTTTGAATTGTTTTGTCCCTACATCTCCACGCCTAATAGTTGTTCGAGTGATCCTTGAGTGGTGAAATGGGAGTAGACAGCTCCGTTGATGTTTTTTTGCATGACAATAGGGCAAAAGATATATGAGGACAAACAAATGTTGGTTTCAAGGTCTTCTAAGCCACCACAGCAGACCGAACGCACTCCAGAAGGTGCTCCCCTCCACTGCTCGGCAAATGGAAAACAGAAAAATGATTATGGGTATTATTGGTATGACGTTCACAAGGCAGTGGGTCAGTGTGTTTGACAGAAATCCACTTAATGATATATTTGTGTTTACCATTTTATTTGGCTAAAATAACGTAACACAAATTATTGAGTCAAATGAACCAAAAGTCATAAAAAGAGAAGGGAGAAGAAAGTCTGGCTGCTGTAAAGCTATGCAAATAAATGTCAAATGTTGGAGCCGTCCTAGCTATAAATAACGACATGCCGACTAATTTGCAAAGCCTTATTTGATTAGCCGTTATTTAATGAGAACATGTAGAGCGTGGGCGTGAATACTTATATTACTCCTTTTTAACTAATAGATCACATTGTCTAACTTAAGCCCCATGTATTGATCCAACTGAGTTCTTAATGGAAATGATAAAGATGGCTTGGTGTGTAAAAGCCTGGAGTCTCCATTTTGTGCACTTACTTGATATTGAGACTCACTGCTTGCTTTCAGGCCGTATACAGAGCAAGACTTAGCAAAGTGTACAAGAGAGTATTCTACACTTTACAGACTGTACTCCATGTTATTAAACACAGAAAACGTGACATTTTTTTTTTTGGCTAAGACGTATTGTTTTGTGGTGATTGTTGAGAGCATGCTTTGGATTTCAAATTGGGCTGACCTTCTCCCAAGTTTCCTCACACAACTTTAGTCCAACGGCTTTGAGAATATTCACCCCTCTCCAGTAACCACCAAAGACTGCAGCAAAGGAAAATGAGAAATGCTGTTTTATAATGAGAGCCCAAGGCAAAGACATACAGAGACATGTCTTTTAAAAAATCCGTCATTATATATTCTCCAAGTAATACTGCAGCTGGAGCAGCATACTAAAGATCTGGGCTTTGAAGAGGCCCGGGCAGCCCTTTAATGATTGGTGGACGAGTCCCTCTGCTTTGTGATAAGTTAGGATTACAACCAGCCTTTCCCCCCCTTTGGACAGCTTGCACCTGGATATAGAGTATCTGAGCTTTGACAACAAGCACACTGGATATTTTGTCGAGTACTTGGCTGTTATAGAGCACCACAGTCCCGCCCACCGCTGGGTGAAGGAAGTACACTGCCTGGCCACAAAAAAAGTAGCCACCTGGATTTAACTAAGCAAATTGATCTGGAGTTGCTGCCGTTGGTCAGTTTTAGGTTCAGCAACAAAATTAGCTCAAAGAATGAGATCAACTGATTAAATGAATATCCTGAATGACAAAGTTATTCCATCAATGTATTCCTTCTACTCTGATGTTCAGAGTGGTTCAGGAGCATGAGACATCATTTTCACACATGGATTGGCCACCACAAAGTCCGTGCTGAGAATCGTTGGGATGTGCTGGACATGGCTTTGCACAGTGGTCACACTCTCCCATCATCAATACAAGATCTTGGTGAATAATTAATCCAACACTGGATGGAAATAAATGTTTTAACACTGCAGAAGCTTATTGAAACAATGCCACAGCTAATGGTGCAGTAATCAAAACTAAAGGCAGTCCAAGCAGAGCCGCCTTATCCAACGGGCTAGCATGGGGCTGGATCCCAGGGGCCTACCATAGTCAAAGGCCTATCAGAATGAATGAAAACAAAAAAAAATGTCTTTAGCCCATTCCTGTCAAGAGTTAAAGAAATTATTAAAATGCTCAATCCAGCCACTAGGGGCAGCCTTTGTTCTGCCTGATCCTGTCAGATTTCTGTAGTAGGACTGCCCTACCTGGCCCAGAGGCCTATCAGATATCACTGAATTCCATATTATACTGTAATTTGTTTGTTTTACCTGTCAATCACGTTATTGCTATAATTTGTCATAGATATCATCATTGATACTAATTACAGCCAATCCAAGAGTAGAGAAACTTCAGGCCTGACTTCTGGATGAAGACTCGTTCAGAGATACAGAAATTTCGGGGAAGTAAAAGTTTGAAAGCGGTGCACAGAAGAGAAAGGCACAAAAGGAGAAAGAGCGTTGATAAAGAGCTGATGAGCCACCTGCCTAAGGCCCTAAGCCAACAGTTTTTTTTAAACCGACAAGCTCAACCAGAGGAGGAACCGCTGACGAAGGCAGCTCCATTTAGTGGGATTTAGGGTTAGAGTTGGCGCTGAGAGGGGGCCTACAATCCTGGGTATGCCCCGGGGCCCAGGGGGACATTAAGGTGGTCCTGAGTCCAAGGTGTGTGACATTTCTTTTTGTGGTATTTTTTTTGGCCTAGCAGTGTAAAAATCCCATTCAAAATCTTCATAGACTTTTCAAGAAATTGTAAGAGATTAAAAGCTCAGCGGTTAGCCATAGCGCGGATACTTTACAAGCAAGAAAATACCAAATACTTGAAAACAAGGCAAAATGCTTTTATAACGTTTTGGTTTTTGAAGTTTTGGATACAGCTTTAATTTATTGTTGTGTGTTTTATTCCCATAAGTCACCACGTAGCTGATTAACTAGTTTTAATTAAAAGTTTAATGTTGCACGAGAACACCAAAGAAAATTCCTAGTCTGTGAAACCTTCTTTGACAATGGCAATAAACTCTATTCTGGTTCTTAACTATCGTTCTTTTAAACATGAAGTTTTTTTTCTTGAAAAGTCTACGCAATTTTTGAATGGGATTTTTACCTCCGGCACCAGGGCGGGGCTTACTGATGAGCTCCATAGTACAAATGAACACAAGCCATTATTAAACCAGTCAAATTCTGAAGTGAGAAGTTTAGGGAGGTCTTGGTCATGTTTTTGTGTAATTTTTATCTCCAGATTCTCTCTCCACACTGCAGTGATGCAATATTGAAGTTTCAGTATGCAATATATGTACTTGGGAAAAAAGTTTCAAAGCACAGTTTTGGGCAGCTGAACAAAAGAACAAAATTTGAGATTGCCACACCATACTTGAATACTTGGACATGGCTTTGTAACTGTGTTTTTTTCTCCCCTAATTACATTCTTGCACACAACTGCTTCTTCATCTACAGGGCATCTAATGTATTCAAATAGGGGCGCAATCCTGAAATAGGCTCTAAAAAACTCTATCAAGTTTAAGCTTTCTTGGCAGAACAAATGCATGCAGTTTGCCCTAAATAGCACCTTAATAGCAGTTTGTCCTTGCCGCTCCACTCCTGGGTCTTTTACTCTGCATTATCAACCAGACAGATACTCTCTTTGCTTCTGATAGCTGTCACTAGTGATTTTGTCCTCCCCATTCTCAGAATCTCTCTGGCAGCTCTGGTTTTAAAGCTAATTCACACTGTAGACAACACTGCATAGTAAACGGATTAGTCTGAGTTGTTCCTGCTTGCTGTTGCAACGGCGATAAATAAAAAGACCGTTGTTACCCACCTTTGGATAGTAAAGATTAAATTGCCATGTAGTATTAGGTGGGCAGCATGGTGGACCAGTGCTTGGTGTCCCTACCTCACAGCAAGGTGGTCATGGGTTTGACTCCTGGACCAGGTGTGCACGCTCAGGAGTCATGTCTGGACTCCCCTGCGAAACCCTCCCTGGTTCAACAAATAAAGGTCACATTAGCCTGTAAAGATGCTGTCTAGAATAACTAAAGTATCAATTTAGGAAATACGACACTCTCTCCTGCTGATACATGGGCAGGTCTCTTTGATACAAAGGTCCACGGAGATGAATTTGAAGTCCGTCTGATTGGGAGCACGTCTTTGATAAACTCAGCTCACTTGGTGTTTGGCAGTGTTTGTCATGTAGAATAGTAAAGAATCAATACATGTTGTGTATTGACTGTTATTATATATTGTTATTATGTCAATACAATTGTTTTGTATTGAAAACTGATACAAAAAAGTAATTTCATTTTCCTCTTGTAACCACAGAATCAACGAATGTCTATTATTGTTCAGTAATGTCCTTCTGCCTGCTCTAGTGAAATAACCCTGTTTTATAAAGGAGTGGCTTAAGGTGCATTGTGGAACTTTTTATGTGAAAAAAAAACATAGATATTAGTGCGTATTTGACCTTTAAGTGACCCATTGGCTGTGTGGGTTAGCATGGCGCCTTTACTTTTCATCACAGTGGCCATAATGATGCTCCAGGATCATAAAGGCCAGAGACCTACCAGGGTTCCTGTTTGTTCAGTATGTTTTCTTTACTGATTGAACCATCTCCATGGCAAAGCAGTGAAAACCTACCAGCCAGCCTAAAAAAAAAAGATAAAAATGCGCACTAATATCAAGTCTTTTTCTCCATAAAAGGTTCCACAATGAATGCTCCTTTAAATACTGCGGTGCATCTTGATATGATCAGCCACTGTCTTGAAATGTCCTTGAGAGAAACAGGCTCATTGCTGCTTGACATTGTGTCTTTCCAAACATTGCAGCTTTAGGTACCATTGCTGTCAGCCAATTAGCAACAACAGAGGGCTCAAAATAGTTTTTCCACCCCCCCCCCAAAAAAACTCTAATATGCAGTAACAAGGTCCATTATTTTTGGGAGGCTATTGGTGGTCATGGTCATAGTTGATTTTAATTTCAAGCTTGTATAAATACAGCTGAGTAATACTGACCACCATGTGATGTTATCTTTCCTCTGTACTTGTCTGGCCACTCACTCGCTGTAGCCGTGTCTGAGTCACTCATCATACGGCTTTGTTGCCAGATGGCTTTTATAGTTCTCCTGTGGAGGAAAAAGCAGCACAGCACAGTTATTCCTGTAGATCTGGAACCAGTTTTTAATTCTCTACTTTGTGCCAAGGGAAGGACAGTAACGTCAAATAAACTAAACTACATGAGTAAATGTGTTCTGGGTATAGATGAGCAGATTGTGACCCTGCCTGCTGATAGGACAGGGAAGTAGCATGTTGGTGAAAAGCAATTTATTCACATGCAAAAAGAGAAGGCTCAGAGCAAAGATGCTGACGGGGGGGAAATATGCCAACCATCCATCTCAGTTTGCCAAGATTTTCTCACAAACGATTTTAGTAGATGGTAGAGCGGGCCGTCTCCTGATTGGAAGGTCGAGGGTTCGAATCCAGACTCCTTCAGGTGCACACAGTCGATTTGTTGCTGGGCATGACACTTCACCCACCTTGCCTCCAGACTCTGTGTACATGGGTTTATAAAGGAGAGTGTGAATGGGTCCTTGCTGTTAGCTGACGTGTGGAGAGCCCTGACAGCCCTGAGGCCCGAGGAGAAAAATGTGGAGCATTTGATGGCCATGATATACATTTTGATAATAAAAGCTGGTAATTGAAAGTGAAGGTGAAACTAATTGATGTCATTGGTTTAATGCAGTTCTACTATTCATGCTCATGTCTTAATCCGGATCTTTGTTCTCTGACAACAAAACCATTCCTTCCTATTAGCCCTGTTGTTATTTTTATGGTAATCTTTTCCTCAGTAATAGCCTGATGTGCTGCATGGAAACCTAAAGGAGTTCAAATTGCTGATGCGCCTATGTTGGAGCAGAGGATGCATCAATCACCTGAGCCCTGTTGGCTGAATGTGATTTAAGTGTGTGCTCCTGTTATGTTCCACTGACTTTTATTCCTGACTTTACTGTTTCAGGCCTGTCTACAGTCTTGTCTGACTGAATGGCTTTATATCTGCCATGTGAGCTCTGCCTGACTGTCGTTTGCAGGTAGCTTGCGTTTCTCTCTACAGCCCTCTAGAAGGGCTTGGCCTGGCCCTGCTGCCCGACCCCTGGGCTAGCCGCTAGAGCAGCTCATTCCTCTGTGATCAACTTTACAGCTATGCAGGCCTCCTTTCTGGGACAAGATTAGTCCGTTCTGTTTATGCCGACAATAAAAGGAAAACCTAATCGTCTCCTTTCCTCCGTAACTTGTCGACAATGAGCGTTGAGGTTCTCCTTAGCCTGAAGTCATGCTTTTGTCAGGGGACATTATTCTCCTCTGGCCAGAGCTTAAGAGGTTGGGCTTCTTCCAGGCAGGTAAACCCGGCTGACAGGTGGAGGGAAAGCAGCTTTGATCTCCGCTGTCTTCACACTGCTCTAACAACGTGACAGGCAAGAGTGTCTTTAGAACACTTTGTTGCTCAAGGTGCAGGGGAAAAAGCCTTTAAATCTTGGCACTCACTATAGTGAAAGCCAAACAGCTATGCTAACCACGCAGGAGACTGTTGTATCACTTTCCAGGAACTGCGTATACACAATACACCAACCAGGGAGCACCAGCTTCTATGATCTTGAATATATACAGGTGCTCGTCAAAAAATTAGAATGTCATGAAAAAAGCAGTCTTCCCCGTGATTGTGTAGCTACAGAACGAGACTGAGAGACCATTTAAAGGCCTTTGAGGTGTTTTGAGTCAATGATCTGATCAGAGTGTGGCACCAGGCATCTTCAATATTGGACCTTTTCACAATATTCTAATTTTCTGAGATACTGATTTGGGGTTTTCATTAGTTTTCAGTTATAAACATCAAAATTAAAAACAATAAACACTTGAAATATATCAGTCTGTGTGGAATTGTATACATGTATACATTATGAAAGTTTCACTTTTTGAATGGAATTACAGAAATAAATCAACTTTTTCATGACGAGCACCTGTACAGTTGTGCTCAAAAGTTGACATACCCTTGCAGAATGTCAGGGTATGTAAACTTCATACAATATGAAAGATACACAAAAACCTTTATTTCACTCATGATCAGTGGTTGCGTGAAGCCGTTTATTGTCCAAAAACCTGTTTGTTTACGCTTTTCAGCTAGAAACTGGTCAAATGTCCCTCATCAAAAGTTTACATTCATCTTGAAACAAACATCAATTTTATCAGAGAGTCCTGTATTTCAGCTGAAGTGAGTTTTTCTTTGCTCCTGAACAATTTTCCTGGCAGTTGTTGAGGGTCATGTAAACGTTAGATCAGGGACATTTGGGTAGTTTCTGTTTCATTATGATTTCAAACAGTAAACTTAGTTCTTTGGCAATAAATGACTTGGCACAACCACTAACCATGAGTCATGAGTAAGAAAAGAAGATTTTTGTTTTATCATTCACGAAAAATGTCCAAAAGATTAAAAGGATATGTCAACTTTTGAGCACCAGTGTAGTTTCCAGATATGACACAATAGCCTGCTGCTTTGTAGCCAAAGTTAATTATCAAATAGTTAATTCTTGGTGAAATACAAGAGTTTATTAGTTAAGCTGAGCGTCTATCCCTGGATTAGAACACTACTTGTTTTATCTTTACCATTTTGATATCAGCCTTGGAAACGGTCTCCTTTAGTGTTTCTTGTGTTAAATATGTTATATACCATAATAATGGTGTTCAAACTGCTGAACTTACATTTCTGTGTTTGTGGTCCTGAAGTCTTTTGAGTTAAGTCTCACAGCCGCCCACAGTATCCATCCTCTGTGCCCAAGAGGGTGGGGGAGGAGAAGATAGGTAAACAGAGCCATTAGAGACAAATCTATTTTTGAAGAAAACAAAATCACATCATCAAACAAGAGAAAGAGAAAAATATGATCCTGCAGCCCGTGGGCCCCAGTGCAGCAATGATAGCCAACTATGGCATTTGTCTTTATCAGTGTGCCTCCAGGCAGGGGGCACATGAAGGAAAATGTGAGGATAGTGAGGGGATGAGAAACACAATAAAAGCAGAGAGTATTGTGTCATCTTCACTCATTTCAAAGAGAAAGCATCTATTTAATAGTCTAACCTACTGATTGTTTCACTGATGTGCTTGCTTTGTCTTCACTTTGCCATATAAATATAGCAGAGCAAAGGGCTTGGTGGACACTGAGCAGCAGAATCATCAGTCATGACTCGCCCGGAGAGACACACATACTTTCATCAAAATGACAAGATTGACTTTCCAGACTTGATCCTTTCTCTCGGCACCAGCAGGGCTTTGGCCTGGAGATAATAACACTCAGAGCATCTCTATAAATAGATTCAGAGTATTTAGCAAAAATGCTGGACAGTTCTCCCCTGCAGATTTGTAATGCTTCATTAAGGACTTCTTTGTCTTTGTAGTTGTTTCTCTCCAGCAGATGGACGTGTGAGCCATGAGAGAATTAACCATTTTAACCAGATGCATTTCTTTTACCCTACTTCCACTACTGCCAGTATTCTTACATTGCCTGATGCCAAGTCCTTACAGATGCTTCATCTTTTGCTTTTTCAAATGCCAGTCATTTATCAGTGTTTTTCATTATTACGTGCCCAGAGCAGGCACTCTCACAAGGAGGCCTGTTTGTGTTACAGCCAGCCTCACAGCTCTTTAGTGGCGCAGTTGTTTTCTCTTCTCCTCCCTCTGTTCTTCTTGAATACCCCAGGGAAATTTGGCACCGTTTCTGAGATCTTTTGTCCTGCTGAGCAGTTTTTATTTCAACTCATCTGATTGCTACTTGCCAAAATGTTGTCAGTTTGTTTGATGTCTAATTGTCATAGAAATACTGTGAGCGTTTTTACTCTGAAACCCTTGATGGATACACTATAATAAACAAAATATACCAAATCTACCAAACTCAGTTTGAAGATGGGAGTAGAGGGCAGAGATCATGAAGAGACTGGAGTGAACCACAGTTTGTGAATACAGATGTTAATGGAGCAAGGGCTGTCTTCCTGACAGCATGGTGGGTTAGGCTGTTCTTCAGTCTGCTGGACCTGGCCGGGAGACTCCTCAGACTCGTCCCTGCAATAAGTTACGTGGATCACTTGCAATTCTGAAGGATTTGCAGGTCAGACGGGTGGCATAAACGTTCTGAATACAGGGGAGGCACTGCTCAGCTGCTCTCACTGTACTCTGAAGGTAACAGCAGGATACACTGACTGCTGGCACCATGCAACACAATGATGCAGCTGGTCTGGATGTTCTCTTTTGTCCCTCCATCGAAGAGTCGACAGCAGTGTGTTTCGACTGTACACCTGGACTCTGATACTTCCGCGCTGCAAAACAGCCATAGTACTTAATGAGGATGCACATTTGTGTGTAATATTACATTTGCTCTTCTTTTATCTAGGGTCACTAATCTTTGTATGATATCTGTAAAGGGAAGCTATATTTATTCTCTCATTCTGGAGTTCCAAATCTGCTATTATTAGTTAAAATATAAATTATATCAACTGATCTTTTGGTTATTCGCATTTTCAACCCCTATTAATACTGTTATTGGTATCAGCCACACATAGCAATAAACTTGACTATGGGTGCATACATTAAGCAAGGAGTGGTTAAATGGCTTGCCAACTATGTTTGAGTGAAACAACTACAGGGTGGTTGAAGAAAGATCTCTTTCCTGGACACAGGTTGTGTCCCACAACCAACAGTCTGCGAGAGCTAGCCATAAAGCAAGGGTTTGTTTTTGCCAGGGCTGTAGCAGGCATATCGTACATTCTGTTATATTGATCCACCTTCTTCCGCCTGTCTGTTGCCGGGTCGCGGGGGCAGCAGTCCAAGGATGACGGCCCTGCGATGCTCCTTCACCTTTGGGCCACGTAACAGTCCTTGATGGTCTCATCATAAGGATCTTCTGAACCGCTCTTGGTCTGATCCATCACCTGGGACCTGTTTGACGTGGGTCACCCCAGACAACATAGCTCCTAGGTTCATTCAGGTGCTCAAACCCCTTCCCTATTTTAAGGTGCCAATTCGATGATATGAAAAATAAAGTTATGACAAGGGGTTTCATGTAACTGCGATATTATTAAAATGTTATTTTCTCTTTATATAACTTTTTTTTCCTCTCTCTTTTTTCGAGAGTCCAGGCCAAGAGGCAAGGGCAAAAGTTCACACACAAGTTACATTTACAATAGAACAATTCCACATTAAATCATAATAATACACTTAAATAAAACATCTACAGGTTAAAGATTTTGTTTGTCAGTAGAGATTTGTCAGTTCTTTCAGGTAGACACAATGTGAATGTGTAATGATGGATTGTGTGTGTGCCCTTTGCTGCAGGTCAGAGCATGGGGTTCCCTCCGGTGGCTCTGTGGGTAACTATTGGCCTTGCTGTGTGTCTACTGGTCCTGCTCATTGCCCTGGCTGCAGTCTGCCACCGAAAGATCAAGGAGAGCTGTGAAGAAGCCAGGAGAGAAGGTGAGCCAAAACACCATTATATTTTGTAAACTAGAGTCAGAAAGGACAAACCACAGGAGCGTGTGTGAAAAATGTCCAGTCATGCTTGTTTAGCCTTTGAAGACATCTTATTTCGTTGTGACCTTATTCCTAATCAACAAAAGACAGTTTCAAACCATTTAATGCTAAATGTTGCGTTTTTGTGACTGATTTTGAATAACATATAATTAGTCTAATCGCATCTTCTGTAGCAAGGTCCTTTTAGTGTGTTTTTGCTATCATTATGATGTAGGACATTTTAAACTTTTACAGTGGGGCTTGAAGACGTAAGTGTAATTCCAGTGTGTTGGCCAGATCTTGTAAGGCACAAGAACAAGTGATTAGATGTTCGCATCTGAAAAAGCTTTGAGAATCCAGAGGGAATTCTGCTTAACACGAGATTCCCAGGCCGGGTCTTAGATGGTGGGACGCATATCCTCGGCAGTAGGGGAACTTCATTACTCCAGCTTCAGTAATTAGCCTTGCAAAATGAGCAAGGATTGCCGCAAGTGCAAAAATGGTCGAGAGACAGACGGGGGGGAAAGTTTTGAAATGAGATAGATAGTGCAAAGCCACCAGTTCTGCTGTAATGAGATCTGCACAGAGTGGAGAAGACATTTAAAGAAAGGTCAGCCAGTGTCTGCACCAGAGCCCAGAGGTTTAAAAATAAATATGGAAGTGACACAGACTCAGTGAATAGAGTAAATAGCTCCATGGAACATATGAAATCAAATGAAATGGAAAGATCGAAATATAATGCGGCTCCTCCCACGGGCAAAGGGCTCTTTGGGACCTTTTCTTTAAAAAAAACGAACAAGGTGCAGCCATGCACTTCCTCTCTTATACTTATACTCTCAGCATAGATTGATTATATGGTCAGCCATGGTTCCATGCATCGAAATGTTAACAGGTATTCTGCTCCCTCTGAAACATAATCGCTCCTATCCTGCTTTTCCAAGTATGAATACAAGACGTGGAAGCTCTGGCCAATTCGCACAGCAGTACAGCTCTCTGGCTCATTGATAGGATGATACAGATAGAATACAGATGTGAATGGGCTTAAAATAGTGCCCCTTATGCACATTCTCAAAGCTGGGGTGGGGACACGCAAAGCACCGAAGTACGACCTAATTGTGACTGTCTTATCTTTTAATAGCGTTTGCGAGTGTGGTCAGATCTTCACTGCGTTTGGGTTGTGGAGTTGAAATGGTCAGGGGAGGAAAGCAGAAAATGTACTATTTTTTTCTTTCCTGTCATAAGGTATCTGCGTATAATGAGGCAAAGGGCTGTGGTGACGCAGTACTACAGTCTGCTCCCTGTAGTGATACTTTGCATAACAAAGGTGACAGTGCGTTTAACATCTACACCTACCTAGTGACAATACGTACCTAGCGCTCGTTTTGTCTTCTGGCAGTCATCAGTTTTAATCAGACCAGCCATAGAAGATCTAAAAGTAAACCATGGGACAAAGCTCCCCTGGGTGACAGAAAGAGTCATGAGCGAAGCAGCATCTGAGGGAGACATTCCCCAAAGGAGATCTATTACTTTACTGCTACATGGGTTCCCCCTATTAAACACTACCACTGCCGAACCCGGGACCTTCTAGCTGTGAAGCACGGCCAACAAACCAAGCTTTATGATAACCAAAAATTGTATGTCATGGATTAAACAGTCACATTCAATTCATAATAGTTGCTGCTTTTTGCCATGGAGCTTTCTGTCCGTCTCCTCGTTCAAACCAGAGCGGGTAGGAGTCCTAGTAATGGAGTGGAACAAAACCACTATACTTGTTAAAAGTGATTTGAACAATTCACAAACAACCCATCACTGCTTTACCTCATCTTCCTGAGTATTCTTCTGTCACTGTGCTGTGAAAAACACTTCCAGATGCTCCTACAGCGCCCTCTGCCTAATCCATTAGTCCACGTTTGTCTCCAGCTGGTTAGACGACTGTAACGGATGATGTGACGTTCATGACCGGATCGGCTCTTTTTGAATGGCTCTTTAAGGTGAACGGCTCAAACCGGATCTCGATTGTGAAAAGAGCCGGAGCTTTTTCTTTATTCAATTTTACACAGATTTACTTTGAACAAAATCAACCGCAGTTGCTCATTGTCCCAAAGTATTTATAGACACATTTTGTTTATTATGGCCCAATATTTTAGTAACAAACACACTTTTCACAGGGTTGTTAGCAGTCAAACAAATCAAACAAGTCAGAACAAATATCTTGACGATGAGTGGAATTGAGAATATTTTAGTTAATTTGAGAATTTCTGACTTTTCAATTAAAGAAATCTGTCAGTGGAATAAGATTTTCTTCTTCGTTCAAGTAAAATGAGATTATTGAGAGTATTTTCTGTTTTTTTTAAGTGCAATTGAATGCTTCATCTTCATTTAGATGTAATGAGATGTTTTTTTATTTTAAATGAAAACATAATTGTTCTGTCAGGAAAGAATTTTACTGACTGGCTCAAATCAAAGTTAGTCACCTTATTGCAAAGACAATCTAACTTATTTTATGATTTAGTTTTAGCAATAAATAATTAAATTTTTCTGTAAACAAGCCCGTCTTTTGCTCTTTTCAATGAACGGCTCCCAAAGATCCAGGAGCCATAAGTCCCATCATCACTACTGCTCACTGGCCTCTCTAAAGGGGCTGCAAGACTGCTACAGCACATCCAGAACGCTGCTGCTCAAGTTCTGACTAGAACCAGGAAATAAGACCATATTAGTGCAGTGCTTAGGTCTCTGCACTGGCTTCCTGTTGCTCAGAGAATACATTTTAAAACAGCTCTGCTTGATCACACGTCTCTTCATAGTCTAGCACCAAAGTACATCCCTGACATGTCAGTGCCGTATGAATCATCTTGAGCTCTAAGAACCTCAGGGAGTGGTCTCCTGCTGGTCCCAGAGTCAGGACTAAACATGGTGAGGCTGTGTTTCAGTTTTATGGAGCTAAAATCTGGAGCAGTCTGCCAGCTCTGACAATGTTCAAATCCAAATGAATGAATGAATTGTCATGTTTTATGGGTTGATTGTATTTGCCTTCTTGCCTTTCCTCTAATTATATTTTATGGATCTCTGCGTCTGAACTCCTAGATACATGTCTCCTAATGTTTCACCAATGGAAAAAATATGGTGCAACCATATATACTGTATATCCTTCCATCTGGTGAAATGCTACAATATATTATTCATATCCTACCTTGCTAATACACAGATGTTTAGAGTGATTCCAACATGACACCAATTTATTGTCATAATCATTCTTCCTTTTCATGTAGTTGAGTAAGCTATGATTTAAAAGCCAGAAAACCAATGAAGAGGTTCAATCTTTCTCGCTGCTTTTATGTTTTTGGCTTTCATGCGCTCATATTATCAGCCCCGTGTGCCAGTAGAATGCCATACACTTTTACACTCCCCCAGCTGCAGTTAACACATCCCACCGTTCCTTTGCTCCGTGGTCTTTTATGTTCTGGTTCACCCTTAACCCGCCCCCACCTCCCTCACCCCTACACCACTGGGGATAAAGAATTGTAACACTCTTAATGTACAAGGGAAGCAGTTCTGGCTTACTGTACTGTAGATGCCCTCTTTCTCACCCCGACTTAAAGGTGCTTTCACATACAGCTATACTTTCCATCCAAAGGAATTTGCTGCAGCCACACAGATGGGATTGTGAGTGCCTCTAATAGTTTTGCATTTGTAGAAAAAATAGATGCTTTTCATCATAGCCATTCCCATAGTATGTCGCAGCAGACTTTCCTGATATCGGATCGTATCTGGCTCAGCAAAGTGTGGTTTTCGGAATTGGAATAAAAATGGTTTGGTGCATCTTTACTTTTGTAATAATTAGGGATGCACCGAGCCTATACCGGGAAAAATATAATATCTGGTATTGATGCCAAATATCCAATACTGAACCATACTTTCACTAACTTAATCTAAGTGAATATGGACATGCTGTATTTCATTTGAAAGCTATTAACACGTAGAATTCAATGATCCGCGCTCGTCATCAACCTCCATATGACAGTTGGCCGTAGACTCCCATCCATGTCCCATCCTTATACAGTTTCGCAAAGCTTTCAATGAGACGTACACCTATGTGCCTGAGGTCGTCATCCACCTCCGTAAAACAGTTTTGGATATACATTTTTTCGACAGTAATACCAAGTATGGGCCCCACATGAGCTTAAGTTTGACTGGGGGACAGCGCTTTGCGCTGTATTCGTGCGCTATGCGCATCTTAGTCAGTGCGCTATGCACACTGTGTTGCAAGACCAATAGACCCTTATGCCATATATGGGCACTCGGGCCTAATAATGATAATAGTTAATAATGATAATATTATACATGTACGTAGTTGAAGGGTAATTGCTCTGTTGACCGAATTTACGTGGTTGAAGTAAGAGCATGTCTCCAATAAGTCTTTGCTCTTAAAGAGGCACTAAACCCCAAATCAACTTTTTTTCAAAGCTACTTAATCCTGTTTGTTTACACTCAGATTGTACATTTATATCAGTGCAAAGATCCTATTAAGTTAGCAAGATGAGGTATTGCCTCTAAATTATGAATTTAGAGGCATTTTTCAGTTTTTTAAACTGAGTGTGCTGTAATCCATGGCTGTAATGTGTAGCAGTAGTTTTAGGAAATACATCTCCCAGAATGCATTGCGCCTAACTAAACACGTGCAGTCCTCCTCAT
>OMNZ01052961.1:0-18541 GCA_900303255.1 Lesueurigobius sanzi
GAGGAGGAGGAGGAGGAGGGGGAGGAACCAGGGTGGGAAAAAGTCTTGATGATACTTCTGTCCAATAAGAGCCGGTGCTGGAAACATCTCGGGATCAGAAGTTCTGCTGGTGACTTTAAGGCCAAGGACAGCATTGTTTTCTCAACTTCCCTTTAAGAGCGGCAGAGGCGAATTACTAAGGTGAGTCAATATTCACGTATATGTATGTGTTTGTATGTGGTGAAAAAGAAAAAGTTGAAAATGCAGGAAAATATTGATAACTTTGTTGATACGTTTGATGATGTATAAGTTGATGAATGATGATGAGAGAACTAAAGAAAAGAAAAAGAAGAAAAAAATAATTGACGCGAACATAGACGCGAAAGATAGTTAGCAAATTCATAAAAATCATAAGCTATAGAAGAGGTAAATTAGTCACATTTGCTTCATATGTTGATATTTGACATTAACTAATTGAAATTGTAATTAAACAGTTGTTTCCACATAAAACAGTTTAGTTAATTTTGTTATCAAGAAACTAATACCTTGTTTTACATTATGGCTCAGGGACTACAGCTGAAAAAGAGACTTTTGACTAATTCAAACTTCGTCTACGTCTTGTAGAATTTCATATTTTTTCACATATACAATAAACCTGACTTGACAGTGACACTTCAAAAAAAAAGAAAGAAAGAAAGAAAAATCTGAAGAATACTGCGGTACAGGATGAGCAGTGACCAATTAAAGCTGAAATGTAACTTTCTCCTGGCATTATTTATGACATATACAACAAAAAAATACGTGGTCGAGCTGCCATCTGGATATTCTTCTGCCACACCTGAGCGTCTAGAAGCTTGTGACAGTGAAGGTTAAGCAACAGTTGTCATAATGTAAATCCAGTCTCAAGAGCAGCCATTAACTCACTATAAAAGTCAGCGCCAGAAAATGTGACACAGGCTAAACATCAACGTACTACTTTTCAACTGAGCCATTCACGTATTCTTGTTCCTTCCTTGTGCACAATATGTCAAATTTGTGTACATTTTGGTGCATTCCTGAGGTTATTATATGCACAAATCACTACCCATTTCCATTTTATTATATGAGTGGCCCTTCATCAGACTAATGAAGAGTTAGTCTGATGAAGGGCCAAGACGCCCGAAACGTCACCCTGGTGTAAACAATGATTTTTTGTGGGAGCAAAGAAAGCTGTGTGTCTTGTTTTTTAACTCTCTCTCTCTCGGTTAACTGTGTGAAATACTTTTAGTTTTATACTTTTACTTCAGTAGAATTTTAATCTGTTACTTTACTTACAGGTGAGACAGGTGAATAGGGAAAAAATATAAATTGAATGAGATCAATTTGACACTTTTCCTGTTTATTATGGACATAAATATGAGAAAATAATGTATTGCAGGTTTTCTGTTTGCTGTTCACATTATATATTTTCCATATAAAAATAAGGCATTTTATGAATAAAAATGGCCAAAATGACCTATATTTTTGGAAATTAAATCCAAATATTGCATAGAGCCATGTTCAAATGTATGGATTTATTTGGTTGATATTAGTTACAAACATTTATTATGGATATCTTGTTTAGGTTTTGAATAAACTAGTTATTAGTGAATAAATCAGTTTAAATTAAAACAAAATTATAATAATAATTTAACCTTGTTTTTTTAGTGTTCAAAACTCAAGAATTAATTCTTGAAGAATCTCCTTGAACACACCTTCAAAATATTGTTAAGTACAAGACTGTAATGTTTGGAGTCTGTAGGAGCTACTAAAGTGGAGATGTCGCCACAATGTGAGAAAATGCATTTTGAGAAAATAGTTCCTCGATAGAACTCAATGAATGGTCATTGAATTTACAATTTCCCATATAGTTCTATGGAGAAGCATTGAATCAGTACAATAATTACTCTCCTAATTGTAAAGATTAGGTAATATATTTGTTTACAGATGAAAGTACATGTAAAGAGATAAAACTGGCCTGCAGTGTGTCCCCTTAAAGCATATGACACAACATGTGCGTCTCAGGGACATACTGTATGTCCACACTCAGGGATATTATAGAAATGAGCTCCAAGAGCCTGGAACTAAGCATCTTTTCATACTACTTTGATTAATGCTCCTGTACATTGTCCCTGTCAAATAAATTAAATAAAACTAAACTAAACAATATACTAAATTTTCACCAAAAACATAGTACACAATAATATTTAAGATTTCACAAATTGTTACATTGTATCTTTGGTTTAATTTTTTTGTTATATTTACGTTGATCATTGAGCACAGAAGTGACAGACGAATAGGTAAAATTTCCATAACTGTTGCCGTGCCAACCATTTTATACCAATGAGAAATGAGTGAGTCTGTTATATGAAACTAGCCGTACATCTATGTCACTGCTGTTCTCGAACATACAACACAACTTCTCTTAATATAATAACTTCACTAATGCAAAGATATTAAAAATACTCCCACGGGGGAGTATATCTTGTCACATTTAGTGAGACCAAGAGAAATGTGAAAACCTGACGCACGCACTTCAAGTAAATGTGCGGCTCCTGTATCTTGCACTCACAGTCCTAACACTCCTTAATGTGTGGTCGCGATTCGATGACTCCCAAAGTCACCTGCCATGAGATTAACTGGGTGTTTGTTTCTTTGTAGCACCTCGCAGCTGTCTTCTTCTATTCAACGTAATGTCGTGTGAAGGTAAACAATAGATCATAACAAAGCTGTAGGTCTGTGTACACTCCTGGGCAGCGGGAGATCCAAGCAGCCATGTAAGGTAGCAGTGCCCCCCTGCCCTTTACCAACGCCGGAGCGGCTGAGATACGGGCCAGGCTCTAAAAGTCAGAGGTCCTCCAGACGGGCAGATCTGGACCCCAAAATATTTTAAGTCTCTCAATAAACTTAATGTCTAAGGCTGAATGAACAATAAAATAATCAAAATAATTAATACATGTAATTAAGGGGAGACACTGCATGAAAAGGATAAACATTTTTATTGAGTTATTGAAATTTGAAACTGTTGCTGTATATTACTGACATAAATATAAGCCAAATGTATTTATTTTGTTGATACATTAGTTACAAAGAAAAAATATTGTTAAGTCCAAGACTGGAAAGTTTTTTGTCTGTAGAGCTACTAAAGTGGAGATGTTGTTGCAAGAAAGCTTTGAGAAAATGGCTCTTGAAGTTATAATTTCCCATATAAATCTATAAAACATTGAATCTGTGCAATAATCAAAAACCTGGCTGTGAAGATTTGCCAATTATTTTTTTTTTTCCATGTGAAAGTTTATATGATAAGAGATTGAACTGGCCTAAAATCTGAAAACTGCCTTTTGCCTGTACTGTCTCGCTGTCTCCCCTTAAAACAGCAAAAATATTGATTCAGTAAATCATAGCTATCGCTTTGTAAACAAACAGCCCATGCTAATGTAAATCCAAAGACTGCATAGGTCTGGCCCCCGATTTAGCTGGTGACCCCTGCTCTAAGTGGTGGCAACAGGTGAAAGATTCGGATGAGAGGTTATTGGGGTTACATTTACTTTTTGTAGGTCACACAATCCAAAACTACGCCGTCGCCAATGCCAGCGCAGCTAAAGTTAACCTCACTCATCCTCCGTCGTAATCCGCACCCTCGTGGGAGACAGTCCAGCTGCTGTGGCGTGGGTTTGACCCCGGCACGTGTTGTCAAGCCCCGCTACTAGTATTAAGTGCAGCTAAACTAAAGGCACCATTCATAATGTTGTCACTACATGGAATGGCAGCTGGTTATTATACAGAAATTAGGGACAGCGAAGACATGCAGGTCACTGGGGCAAAATAGATGTTATAAACTGTCTAAAATCCAATCACAGCTTTTTTTTTTAAAGGTACACCGCGTAACATTTCACCCAATAAATAGAATAAAACACAAGCATGTATTTTATTCCAGATATTTTTCAAATGTTTAAAAAAACAAAAAAATTAACAAACATGTGTCTTTGCTGTGAGAGGCTCCTCTCCTAAGACCTGACTTGTTACTTTCCTGGGAGCGGAGACGTCTCCAGCTGGTGATTAGGAGCATGTTTGTATTGGCAACAGAATAATCCAAAATGTTACGCAGTGTACCTTTAACTATCGAACTGTCAAACCATTAGAAATATCAGCTAGTCCAAGGAGGAGTGTAAGAAAAAGGCTTCGTCAGCACTGAGCAAACCTGGACGCCAGTGGAACTTATAAAGACCAGTTTAGGAGTTTATCTGCAAGTCCCACCTCTCTTTGTTCTAAAGGCTCTGTCTAAAGGAACAAAGGTGTTTTCTCTAGGTGAGAGTAGTCTTTAGAACAAAGAGAGAGTACTGGTCTTTATAAGTTCCACTGGCGTCCATGTTTGCTCAGTGCTGACGAAGCTCTTTGGATGAAGAGCGAAATGTCCTACACTTCAACTACAGAGTACAGATAACGATTTTTTTTGCCTATGATGGACAACTCCTGTAGGACTGAGAACTTACACAGACGGATTGAATATCTGAGTCTGACTATGGTTCCACAAGGAGAGGCTGACAACTACTTAGTTACCAGTAATTCAACCTGGACAGACTCAGACAGAGACAAAAGCAGTGATTAGAAAGATTTATTGACGTATACTTTTGCCGATCAGACCCCGGCAGAAGACATCGATGGATGAATTCAAGTTAGTATTGATAGGTTAGTGTTAGGGATGTCTTCCCCCCGGAGTCTGGAAACTGGTAGTGGTATGGTGGCCTCTAGATATCCACATCCTTAGATCCTTCCCCGCGGCAAGAAAAAACTCAAAAACCCAGTGGGAAAAAGAAATCTTGAGGAGGACCAAGTGGGGAAGGGATCCACTCCCATGGACGGATGGGCGTTAGATGGAACAGGCGGCGACGGTGTGGAGGAGGGCTGTAGCACAGCTGGGAAGTGAACGAGCCTGAATGCTGGAGGTTTAAAAGCTGGACTGACGGCGAAGATTGGTTGCGACAAAGGTGTGGTCTTGCGCTGATAGGCTGAGGTGGAGGAGTGATCCTTGCAGACGTGCTCATTGGCTGGAGGTAGGTGATGCTGTAATTAGTCTTCCAGGTTGAATTTGCGCTTCAGCTTCATAGACTCCAGTTAGACAGACTTCTTACGCCAAGAGAGGATCAATATGTAAGGACAAATTCTCTAACACTTTGGTTGTAAACCTAAGGTGACGTTTACTGATTGTATTTACATATTTCACTGATGCCAATGAGATACAGTATTTTTCTTTCTGTAAACTGAAAAAAATAAAAGTAAAACATAAATAAAATGTTAGAATAAACTTAAAACGGTAAAAATCTAAATGTAAGGCCTCATTGTGTTGTATGATGAAATAATTTATCAGTAAGGTGTGGTTGAAGATAAACTGAAACGAAACAGTCTACAGCAGATAAAAGAAGAATTCAGTCATGTATAATGAGTATAATTGTATTGCTATATAAATTATGTGTTTATTATTATTTTATTTATTTTTTAACGAGAGACACACAAAATACCCTGGGTCACAATTACTTGGCAATAAAAAACATAACACAGACTCTTTTAAGAAGCCAAAATTACCCCAAAACAGAGGACAAATTGTCTGGAGCGCTGTCCTATATACAAAATAATGTTGGGATTGTTTTGGTGCAGGCACAGCAAATTTGGTTCCCGTCAGTGTAATAAAAGTGTAGTCAAAGAGACTAGTCATCTTTCTACTGCGGGGTTTGTGAAGGAAGAATACATTACTGTCAAGTGGCGAGGTTTTAGTAACACAAAGGAAGCTCCGATGTTTAACAATTATAAATACTTTACATTTAACTACATGTAGTCCAAACACAAGGTACAAGAGGAAGTGCACAAAAGGTTGGATGGATTAGGATGGTATGATGACAAAGGGCACTAGTGTAAACGTTTTGAATGTATAGACTTAAGACTAATAATAGTGTAATGTCTTATGTAAGAGTCTCCTAGTCATCTGCAGTCTCTCTGTCAGAATTGCCCTATACCTCTTAGTCCTTTAATTTATTGTAAAGGGTGTCCATAAACTTTTTTTACAAGTTAAAAAATGTATTGCAAAGGCAGTCACATTGAAATTGGGGATTTCGGGACTGCATGCTCATCAGTTCCTCAATCAAACATTTCCAGACCGGTGGACTAGAAGGGATGGGCCAATTCCTTGGCTGCCACATTCACCAGATATCACTCCCTTGAACTTCTTTCTATGGGGTTATGTTGAAGATATTACTGTATGTATCGAACAAAGATACGGGACATTACTGACTTGAAGCAAACGATTTCTGATGCCATTGAGGCTCTGCTACAATGAACAGCAATGAATTGAGTACAGTCTTGATGTGCTTCGTGCACCTAATAGTGTCCATATAGAGGTGTATTAAACTAACAGTGCCCATGTAGAAGTGTATTAAATGAGGTAAAAAAAGAAAAAAGAAAAAAGAAAAAATTGACAACCACTGATTACAATAAAGCAAATCTGGTTAAGTTATCTTATCAACTGCCTTTTTAAAATACACCCTGTATTTCTAGTGTCACAGACTTATTTTTTTTCCATTAGGGATGGGTAGATCGATATTGAATTGAGGGATTGAGTTTTTGTTTTTCTGCTCAGTGTTTTGTACATAGGAATTACTTTTACTTGATTACCAGTATCAATCAGTTTAAGCAGGTAAGTGAGCAACATGAGATTTTCTTTGTAGTTCTAGTTTTGATGCATTTTAATGTAAAATGTAGTATTAGAAGTACTACTTGGTATCGGATCAAATCCAAAATGGCTGATATCACCCATCCCTAATTGTCCTCCAATTATTGTGGAAAACACTGTGCATTTAATTATTCATTTAGCATTTGTATCAATTTCATGAATTGCAGACTAGTTTGTAGCATTTCCATGACCAGAGCTGCCTTATCCAACAGGCTAGCAGGGGCTGGAGCCCAGGGGCCTACCATAGCCAAGGGCCTATCAGAATTAAGGTAAAAAACAAAAAGGCTAGTCTCTAGCCCATTCCTGTCAGGAGTTATTACATTTTTAAGAAATAATTAAAATGTTCAATCCAGCCACTAGGGGGCAGCCAAGATTTTTTTTTAAAGGAAGGAATTCCACACACTGATAAAGTCTTGTGGCCATACCGCCTTCGCTATGCCTGATCCTGTCAGATTTCTGTAGGCCTGCCCTACCTGGCCCAGAAACCTATCAGATATCATTGAATTCCAAATTATACTGGAATTTGTTTGTTTTACCTTTCAATTGCATTATTGCGGCATCAACTGACCAATTGTCTATAATTTGTCAAAGAGCTGATGAGCCACATGCCTAAGCTAACAGGCTTTTTTAACCAACAAGCTCAATCAGAGGTGGAACTGCGGACGAAGGCAGCTCCATTTTGATTTAGGGTTAGGGTTGGTGCTGAGGGGGGCCTACAATCCTGGGTAAGCCCCGGGGCCTATGGGTACATTAAGGTGGCCCTGTCTGTGACAGTGACCCTGAAAGTTGTGAAACATGCTTATAAACTGAAATCCTGAAGAATTGGGATGTTAGGAAAGTGAAGAATGAGTTTGCACTATTTTCTCGCTCCCTCTTTCATCTTTCTCAATATGCTTCTATGTTATATGCCGAGAAGTCCAAGACTCTCTCGCTTCAGCACATAAATATAATGCTTTGTGTCACGTTAGTACAACACAAACTGATGTTGATTATCTTTTGACAAGTCGTTGAAATAACACCAGGCCTAACAAGCTGTTTCCTTTGTCTCAAACTTATGTTTGTGTTGTGGGTTCCACACACATGTGCATGCCCCAGGATTTACAGATAAGTGGGCAACAAAGGCTGGTGCACAAACAGAACTGCAACGTGGTGACGCACACTGCATTAACTGTTACGTCAGGTTACTTCACGTTCATACTGACATTATCCACGATATTACATCATTTAAACTGACAAGAAGTGTATATATTTTTCTTTTTTTACATTTTGAACTCTTTATGTTGAACCTGCTTTTGGCTTATTGTTCCTATAGGTGGACTGAAATAGCCCAGATGGACACGGCAAAAAGTGATCTCTCGATACGTTTTTTGCTTAAATTCAGAATGTTGGAGTAATTTGTACATGCAAGTAAAATGATCTGCCAAGTATTTTTGCACTTAAATAAAGAAAAAACAACTTCAAAATCTAAATTTGCTTGAAATTACTTGAAATTTTTCTTATTATAAGTGCATAATAATTTTTCCATCGGCAGATATTTTTACAAAATTACTCAAATATACTGAATTCAAGCTAATTTAACTTATCAAGATATAACTTTTTTGCAGTGGATGGCTGACTGTGTCTAATCTGTATGCACCAAAAGCCCAAAGTAGCTTGGACAGAACAAAATTATGATAAGGAAAAGTAACACTCATTAATTTCACTAATAAAATACATGGTTGGCGGCATGGTGGCAGAGTGGTTAGTGCTGTTTCCTCAGCAAGAAAGTATTGGGCTAGAGTTTGCATGTCCTCCCTGTATCTGTGTGTGTTTCCTCTGAGAGCTCCGGTTTCTCCAATACCACAAAAAAACATGCCGCTCGTGTAGACCCATTGTGGCGGCTCAGGACTAACTCACTACACAGTTTTGTATACAATTGTACTTTAGTTTTTACCTTGTTTGACACTGGTCAAAATTAGAGACTAATATTTTCACCTTACACTGAAATCCATATAAAACCCATATTAAAATATAACTAAAGTTGTGTTTCATTAATTTATGTGCGTGATCATGCACACAACACCAGGAATCCAAACAGCTTCACCGGACTCTTTCTGATCGATTCAACACTCAAATTGCCTGCACTCCAATACATATGTCGTACTAACAATTTCCATTTTTGAAACTCCTTTAATCTTCTTTGCGTCAGGAAGGAGGAAGTCCAGGTGTTCAGTATGTCTACACACTGAATTAGACTTACGTTTCATTATTTTTTACTAACATAGTCCTTAGTTCTATAAGATAAACTTGAACAAAAAATATTCATCTGTCTAAATACAGACCAGTTCAGTTTTTTCTGAAATCCTCATCTCTACATGTTTAACAGCCATTCCCTTCTTGTGTCTGTTGAATTGTTGAATCAACACAAACACAGCAGTTAGTAGTTTAAAGAATGAAACTAAAATGTTTTACTCAAACACATACCTATAAATAGTAAAATCAGAATTTTGCAGTGGTCTCTTAGCTGTACTTTCAAGTGCATATGACTTAGTTTGATGGATAATATCTGTGAAAAGTATTAATCATAGTTTTATTTCCGTGAAGTGAATTAATGCAGTGCTTCCCAATCTTTATTGTCTTGCGTACCCCTCAGGCCTTTCATTTATTGTCCGAGTACCCCCTGCTTCGATGGCTTTGCTGATTAGTGAGAAAGTGAATGACTAAAAATTGAATTTATCAGTTAAAAGATGCTAAATATTCTCAAGTTCTTCCTCTATACAGTTATTCTTTTCAAAAATGGCCTTTCTTTGAACATAATAATCAAAAACACAATTAAAAAAGTACCCCCTGCTAAGCGCTCGCGTACCTCCAGGTGTTCCCGCATGCCTGGTTGGGAAACACTAAATTAATGAAGAAAAGTTGGGGGAAATGTTATTTTTCCTGTCAGTAAATGGGAAATTTCCATAGGATTCTGACTCACTCACTTCTCATTGGTATAATATGGTCGGCGTGGCAGCAGTAATGAATTGCTCACCTCTACGTATGCCACTTCCTGTGCCCATGTGCAATAAAGAAGAGGGGAATAAACCTTGCACAAAATGTAGGTAAAGTTTTAGCACAATGTGAACTTTGTGTCACAAGTCTGAACAAAGCATAAGCAGGAGGACCTTTAAATCTTAATTTTACTTTCTGAGTTGCTGACAGACGCGTAAAGATAGATTCTTTTCTGGTCTTTGCACATTGTCCAGTGTCAGTCCAAGCATTTCACTTCAGCCACTTGTTAAAAGCTTATAGTTTTCTGGCTGCACTTCAAACGAACATCTCTCTTTATCACGGTAACTCCGTAACGCTTTTACAGCTGATGCGATAGATCTTATTTCGCGCAGAAGGACACACGCAGACTCTTGGTGAAAATATTTTAAGGAAACAATTCGGCCTGTTTGCACACTCTGCTGCCCATGTGCTTTCAATGCCACATAAACTCGCTGCCCATCACCGTCCCATTACTCTGGCATCGATACTTTAAACACATATGGCAAGCGGGACAGTCTCCAGGCAGCTATTCGAGGGCCATGATGGATGAAAGCAAATCCCTGGTTGTTGCAGGTGGGACAAAAGGCACTTTCGCAATAAGGACTGTTGTGTCTGTGTGTTCCACCTTTGTCCCTCGGAAATGATATTGTTTGGGATTGCTTCCCTTTGAGAACAGGAAGAGGCTGCGTGGAATTGTCAGGAAGCGTAGGCGAACGGAAGACAAAAGACATTAGGCTAGTCTGCGAGTTTAAAGCAAACAAGAATAAACAAGCCATTAGTCATTATTATTAAATGCTTCCCATCGTTTCAGCACAATGTTGGCTAATAATTTATTATGAATTATTAACCAGGCTTTTTAAAGTACTTTTGGATATCTTAATATTGCTGGTATGTAGGGCTGGGTACTATTAAACGACACCAGTATGCTATCGAAAAGTGTTTTTAGGCACTAATGGTATAAAATATATACACTACCGCTCAAAAGCTTGCAGTCACTTTTTGATGTATGTTTTTCTTTCTTTTTAAGACTATTTACACAGTAGATTCTCAGTGAAGGCATTCAATTTACCCATGGACACATATGAAAATATGTTTTGAACAAAAAAGATGAAATCAAAATCACACAACTTAATGAAGCTCATTGAGAAAATGCCAAAAGAAAAAAAGAGCAACAAAAAAGGGGGGAAAGGAGCAAAGGGTGGCTATTCATAGTTTAATGGCTTCAATGAGAAACATACAAAAGTGACCCCAAACATTTGAGCGGTAGTATATATACAGATAATAATAAACAATATTTTCCTTTAGAGCAAGTTCTGAGACAGCACTAAAAAAAGCTACTGAGTTGTTTCAGCTCAAACCAATGATAAAAGAAATAGTCTTTTATGGAGTAAATAACCATTATTGTTCTGTTTTATGGATCTAAGATGACCAATTATTTAGTATAGATATCTAAAAAGGTATTTTCAGGTACAGGTATTGTTAAAAACAGTACCCAGCCCTACTGGTACCTGGACATTACTTTTTTGATGCCTATACTAAATTATTTGTCATCTAACAGAAGTATAAATTGCACTGCATTGTCACAGTATCTTAAATACTAATAGAAACTAAATAAAAATGATAATGAAATTGGAATAATTAGTAGACAAAAGTAGAACAGGTCCTCACGCAAATACAAAAGTATAAAATATTTAAATAGAATGATATAAGTTTATTTGAAAGGGGACAGTGCAAGTCCATAAAGCACTTTTATTTTTTATTTATTTATGTTTATTTGAACAGGGACAGGTATGCTTCATGAGCTCATGTTAAACACCACAACATTTTAGCCAAGGCTAATTCTCAATGTCAGTCCCTTGATTAGACATGGTTAAAAAAAAGTCTGAAGCCTATATTTCATCAGTATTCAACCTGGCCATGATAGTAAAACAATCACAACATATAAATGACAAACTGTTAAAGAGTAAAGGGCACACAGAGCACAAATGGGTCTCTGGTTTACCCCATCAACCCAAAACATACACAGCAGGTTAATCCTCCAGCCCAGGTGACTCTGACCATAACCTAGGCTCGAGATCTGAAGACGGGTCCCCACTGCTCCTCAAGGGTTGCTCCAGTGCCATCAAAGAATGGGTCGAATGCAGAGGACAAATATAACTTCAGGGCCAATAAACTTCACTGAAAAATCAAAATACTAAACATAACATCTGGACGACCTGACCTACAGTACAGTATTCTTCCTTCAAACTGAATCTGTTTGTAATTTACTCAAAGATCCTTTCCTTTTGCCAGTTCCGTTCAGCGGACAGGAAAAACAGCCTTACTAATACCTTTGGAGTATCAGCCCTGGGCATGGATAGATGTTTCCCTGCGCACATGCCCCGATTTGCTCCACCACTTGGCTTCTTAACATAGTCGACCACAATTATCTATTTTTAAATTTTATTGCCATATATAACCACAGATCTGAGAAGCGTGGAGGGAGTGTGGGGGGGGTCAGATGCTGGTGACCATCACTCCCTCGCACCACATTGCCAGGGTTGGTGTCATCCAAGCGAGCTCACAGCCAGTGGACAGCGGCTAACTATCTTTATAGGGAATTGTACTCTTCCAACGAGATGATAAGTGGTAAGGCGCTCTCTTTGATTTTCATTTTTAACTCTGCTGTCTTTCTAAGCATTTGTCATCAAACAATGTTTCTTAAAGAACATGTACATTTCCAACAACTTTCCCAAGTACGGTAGTAAGTCCACTTGGGTGACGTGTTGGAAAAACCTGTCAGCTTGTTATGTTCAGCAACCTTTTTTCTTTATGTTGTAACTCATCTTCCCTCCCTCTTTGATCCCCTAATGGCATGGTCTGAGCTTAAATTAGCCAAGCGTATATAAAACATAAAGTAGTCGCAGATAGTCCCTGGGTATAGTTTGATGGGTTTTCTTGACCTCTCGATGATGAGGAGCGTTTATGGCGCTCATTAAGCTGTCTGGTAAAATACCTTATAAAGTCATCCAGGGCCGACGTAAACCAGCTTGCTGTTTGGGCTCAAACCAAACTCTCGCTAATGCTCGGGTCAACGTAAGGAGTACTTTGCGGACAGACGAGGGAGATCAACACTTTGAGATAGATGCATGTTTATGAGCCTACTTCATGCTAGAGATCAGTGGACATCCAGGCTGCGTGAGTGGGTGTGCTGAAGGCAGCGTGGACACTGAGCGGCTCTGGGTCACAGCAGATAGAGGACAAAGTCTCCCAGCTTTAGCCTGCCCCGTGGCGCCCTGTCACCCTGTCTGTCAGTCACACACTGTTTGGAAACTGGGACATGGGAAATGTAAATATCTCCCGGGTCAGCCGCTTTCCTTAAAACATGCTTCTTGTGTACTTTTACATGACCTCTGGACTTATCGTGGCGAGTTCTCAGTGCCACAATCTTGTCCAGGGCAGACATTATTATTATTTTTTAGATATATGTACTTTAACATATTTAACTTTGGGGTATTAACAAGCGCAAAGAACATTAGAATATAAACCTAAACCAGAAAAATATATCAAACAAAGAGTTGGTGAGGGTAATTAGGTTCACTAACAACACAAGCATAATTGTGTAGTTTCTTGCCTTAGGAGAAGATAATTAATTAATAATAATAATTAAGTAGTTAAGTGAGGTTTTGTTCTGAACACTTATTATTTAGCAAGTTTTTGTTTCAGTAAAGGGAGATTTTTATGTAATGCAATGTTATCTTCTATAGCAGGGGTGGGGAACGTCAGGCCTCAGGGCCGTGTGCATTTTTCATATTTAATATACCGTAAGCCGCTACTTTTTTCACTGCGGCCTATACAAAGATTCCGCGTATTTTTACGGGCTAACTGCCACTAGGGGGCTCCAGCAGAAAAGCATGCGTCAGTTTACCCTCTGGGGCGAAATGCCTGGCTGTTCCATGTGTGGAATGCCTGGGTTTTATTTAGCCTACAAAAACCAAAGCGCAGCACTGACCCAAAACTGCAGTGAGCTGTTTACGTGGTTCAACTCGGTGTCAAACGAGACATATAGAACCCGTGGGAATCTCTCTGCAGTCATTCATGGAGCGACCCTTGGGAGCAGGCAGGTCTGTAGTGTAAGGCCCTTAATGTGAAAAAGGTTCCCCACCCCTGTTCTATAGAGTGAGAAGTAAGGATTTTGGGTTGATTCATCTGTTGATACCAAGATCCACCAAACATAAACACATCATTTGACACCTGTTTGCTGTTTGTGAGGGATCATTGAAGTCCAGAGCACTAGTTATTTCAGATTTTATGCTGCTTCATGTGAAAATAGTTCCCCAACAACAGCAGCTCATTTGTTTACCTATGGTCATTTGGTTACTATGACAACAGCTGCAGTGGAGTGATATAGATTTTGCTGCCGGACTAACTGCGCGGTACCAGGCCATAAAACCAAAATGCTACTTTCTAAAAAGGTTGCGTTCATGAAACACTGGAGGGCAATTAACAATTATATTATAGAACTAAAAGTAATTTGTCAAACTGTGGAAAAGCAGATGTTTAAACTTTAGTCACTGAAAAACTATGTAAAACTATACTTTGCTATAAAAGGTAAAAGGTTGAGACTATTTTTGCTTTATTTTGTCTGTAGCATGTCTTGACACTTACCTTTCACTATCACTGTCTTGCCATGTGCAGTTAGTTGGAAAAGGGTGATGAATCTCTAAAAAGTGAACAAACAAACACACATATTACATCTGTCTTCGTCTGATTTAAGAGTTTAAATATAAAATAATATTAAGAGTCAGACTAAACCAGTGTTTTTGTCTCTCTTTTGCTACAGAACCCTATACCTCCACTTCTCCTCCATTCAGCCGTCCTGACTGTGTCGTTTGTCTGGCCTGGTTTGCTGAGCAGTGATGGGGGACTGGAGTCTCCTTGGGAACTTCTTAGAGGAGGTCCAGGAACACTCCACATCCGTTGGAAAAGTCTGGCTCACCGTGCTGTTCATTTTCCGCATCTTAGTTCTGGGCACAGCAGCCGAGTCGTCCTGGGGAGACGAGCAGAGTGATTTTTTGTGTGACACGCAGCAGCCCGGTTGTACCAATGTGTGCTATGACAGCGCCTTCCCCATCGCCCACATCCGCTACTGGGTGCTGCAGATTATCTTTGTCTCCACGCCCTCACTGATCTACATGGGCCACGCAATGCACATCGTAAGGAGAGAGGACAAACAAAGACGGGCTGAGGAGCAGGAGGAGGGCGGAGCTGAAAGTGGAGAGGACCTTGATGGGGAGAAAAAGTATCTCCAACAAAAGGAGAGCAGGAGGGAAGTTTCATCAGAACTGGCAAGAAAAGTGCCCCTAAAAGGGGCTCTGCTGCAGACCTACATCCTGAGCATCTTAATTCGAACAGTAATGGAAGTGACGTTTATTGTTGTGCAGTACCTGATTTATGGGATTTTCCTCAAAGCTTTGTATCAGTGCAAAACCTGGCCCTGCCCAAACCAGGTCAACTGTTACATGTCGAGACCTACGGAGAAGAATGTCTTCATCGTCTTCATGCTGGTTGTTGCAGGTGTGTCTTTGCTGCTTTCAATTCTGGAACTCTATCACTTGGCCTGGAAGAACATAAGAAAGTGTGTACACAACAAACAGAAAAAAGCAGTGACAGTGTCTGTGGCTGCAGCTCTGGAATCAAACAGTCCCTCACGGCCTTCCACCTGCACCCCACCCCCAGACTTCAGTCAGTGCTTAGCCAACCAAAGTTCAATGGCCTCTCATCCCTTCAACAACAGGATGGCTCTGCAACAAAACTCAGTCAATATGGCCACAGAGAGGCACCACAGCTGTGACAACATGGAGCATGAGAGAGACTTTGTAAGAATAAGGTATGAGCAGGTATCCACACCGCTGTCAAACAGCTGCACCAAGGCGCCTCTCCAACTGCCCAACTTCAGCAACGACAAGCGCCGCCTCAGCAAGACCAGTGGGAGCAGCAGCCGGGCCCGTCAAGACGACCTCGCAGTATAGACTCCAATGCAAAACTACAGAAGGAGACACAAAATGAAACTGTAATGTTTAGTGAAACAAAAAATATATTTTATAAAATGTTCTAATGCTTGAAAACCAAACTGCAAAACCAACATACAGGGCTACAAGTGCTGGACCTGAAATGTGCACATCAGCATGTAAGAAAAATATAAATAAAGAGGCCACACAACCCTATATGACTTTAAAATACCCACATCTCTGTATTTCAAGCAAAACTGCACTTGAATAGCAGTATAGTTTGTACTGTAATATCTTGCTATACAAAAGACAATATATAGTGCCTTAACACAGTGTTTCCCAACCTCTTTGTTGTCTCACGTCCCCCTTGGGCCTTTCATTTATGCTCCGGGTATCCCCTGCTTCAATGGTTTTGTTGATTTGTTGAATCATGACAAAAGGTCCAATTGAAGGTAAAAGACAGCTACATACTCTCAAAATCTCACTCTCTACAGTTAAATGTTTTTGAAATGTCTTTTCTTTGACCATAACAATCAAAAATACAATTTGTTTCATCTTATGTCTTTATCTGAAATTATTCCAAGTACCCCCTACTAACCTCTCACGTCCCCGTACCCCTGGTTGGGAAACACTGCCTTTACACATTCAATCTCATAAAATCTCTCTTTAAAAGTGACAAAATAATCCATGCAATTAAACAAAAATATGAATCACATCACATGCCCCACAACAAATGATCAGCAGTTACATATTTCATAAAACTCCCATGTCGATGGCGTAATGTAGTCCTGGCACTGATACTGAAGAGACTTGGTCACTAGATGGCAACATTGCACTTCTCCTTTACATTGAGTTTCATTTCTAAACGTATGATAAGTCAATTTCGTCTTGGATGTATTCATTTTTCGTGTTGTTTATTTACTTTTGTTAGTTGTTGCGTCCGGAGGCAAAAATCTATCAATCTCTGGTACTGAAGTAGACTGAAGAAGTCCCACTTGTGTCAATAATGTGTAATAAACTAAAAGGTTACAAAGCAGAAAATAAACACGATGTTAAAACCGGCTCCTTGTTGTTTCTGAAGTCGCATGAAAGCAAACTAGTGCAGACCTCGCATGTTATCGTAGTCTACGGATAAAATTAGTCTCTGAAATAAAGTTCAGTGCGTGCCAGCTACAATAAACAAGCAAATAAAAAAAAAAGCAACAGCATAAGGGTATACAATATTTCATTATAGACAACAGATTATGAAAAAGGTTTTTTTTTTTTTTACTAACCTTTGGACTTTATGTGTGTGATTGATCAGGTGGAGGCAGTAGCCGCCCAATGAAGTATTATATCTACTCCAAACAAGGAAGAAACGTCTTAATGTTTCTGGGAGGTGTAGTTTTCCTTTCAATGCGTCCTTTGATAGCTGATGAAAACAGCACTACAACTCCCATAATGCCGTGCGCGACACAGACCGGTGGCTGGAGTTGAGTAACAAGAAGCCGTAACAAGTGAACGTCTCATATGCGGTGCCTTTCCCTTCCTATCAAAAAAAGTAAGTTGATATTTTGCCTTTGGTTACATCCAGGTACGGATATGTCCTGTCAGCTAACAGGGCTTTGCTACAATTTTGTTTAGGTGTTGTTTTGTCCCATTAGCTGTGGTGAGGTTAGCTGTGTCTATGTGCCAAAGTGATTCTGCAGGTAAAGGTTGCTGCTGTTCTGTTGTCCCAACAAGTTCGATGGGTTAATTAATATATCGACAAAGCTGAGCGTAAATGTATGTACTGCACAGTATTTTGTATGAAAAATGCTGTGGTGTTCTTATAAAATCATCAGTATATAGACATAGGCATATGTCTACACACATCTTCCTATTTGCTGTCTATTAAAATTGATCTTAGCCGTGGGTGCCCAAATTTAGCCCTCCAAGGGGTTTAATTTGGCCCTCGAGATGCTGCTTAGATTTGTAGGAATTGTCTGCATTGATTAATTAGTGACTTAATAGACTGACAATAGTTAGTAAGGACAACAAAACAGCATGCCATACTCAAAAGCACAGTAAGTATGATAGATCATATATGCTTACATTTGGCCTTTCTACATGCAAAGCAGTATTGTGTTTGGCCCTTCGCCCGCTAATATTGGCCCTCTATAGCCTATTTTGGTCCTTCATGGAAAAAAACAACAACTTGTGGCACCCCTGCTATAAGTAATAAATAAATAAGGAATCATTGTTTGACCTCTTAGGCCTTTTCCCCTTTTTGTCTTATTATTGCTTAACCCAGGCTTTATAACCATATTTGTCTTAAGAAATTCCTTTGATAAGCACTTGGCACTTTATTTTATTATTATCTTTATTATAAGAGGTTGTGAAGAAAGGTTTTTGGAATTACATCTATAACTATGCAGTGCTGCAATAGTAAAGGATAAATATTGTAACCAGAAAAGTATTTCATAAAACATTGAAGACAAACAGGCTTTTCATGTTCTGTTTTGTAATTGTTCTATTGTTCTGTTTGTGGCAGACATTGTGTGTCATTTACCTCTTTGTTACAGTCATGAGGAAACTTTGGGTGAAGGCTGGCCTTTTTAGTTCAGTTTCCGCTGCATTTGGATCAATTCTGTGGTCACAGAAAACAAATGAGACCAATCCAAGTAGAGGAAGCAGCGCACCGGACAGTGACCCCACCTCTCCCTATGAGCTTCAACTGGTTCAAGTTTTGTTTCGACATGGTGCTCGGACCCCGCTCAAGTCTATCCCTGATGTTCTGGAGGTGTAAATGCTTTCTATTATTTTAAAATATGCCCTGCACAACTTGTTTAATCATATG
>OMNZ01052961.1:18561-48275 GCA_900303255.1 Lesueurigobius sanzi
TTTAATCATATGTTTATATTGTTAAAGGCTCAGTGGGTACCAACTCTTCTAGAGCCTCCCCCGCACACCCACATCCAGTATGTTGTAACAGATCTTACTGGTGGTCCCAGACCTTCTGCTCCAATGGAGGAAAACTATCGGAAAAATGTATTGACCGTGAGTAGGTGTGTTTTGTTTAACAGACAACAAAAGTTATAAAAGTTAGAAGAATTTTTTTCATTAATTTGTTTTGCAGGTTTTGTGTGACTTGTCTTACACTTGTAATTGACTGATTTCTGCATCTTAAACAATGTTTAATAACTCTAATCTCTAAACCACTAAGAATCTGTTTGATGACAATAACCCATTGAGGGAAAGAAGCCAGTCTCAGACAGAAAGCTAGTTCATTAGTTCATTATCTATTACTCCATCTAGTGGCCACGAGGAAGCGTAAAAATGCAGAAGAATATAGTGACCATTCAAGGTAACAGCCTCTAGTTTATTGAGTTACATTCCTACGTTTTCTTAGGAGGTTTCACATACTGGATTAATTGCAGCATATAGCATAGACTTGTTGTGTGTGCTCCATGTTTTGCTTCTGCTGAAGTCTGCAGTTGTGTGTTTGACTAATAATCTGATGGTGACCTGTTTGTTTGTGTTTATTTTGCAGGGTGGCTCATTCCCTGGTCAGCTGACAACACTGGGCATGCAGCAGCTGTATGAACTTGGAAAAAGGTTAAGGCAGAGGTATATTGAAGACAGCTCCTTTCTCCCTCCTGAATTTTGTCCAGCTGAGGTCTAGTAAGTGTTCTCAAGATACTATAAAATTTAAGATGATATTTCAGTGCAATACTTAAACATATTTGGGCTTTCTGTTTTCTATTTTCATTGAATAGTGTTCGTTCCACTAATATTTGGAGGACTATTGAATCTGCCAAGTGTCTGGTAGCGGGACTCTTCCAGCAAAAACAAAAAGGTAAATAAACACATGTCGTATACACTGCCTTGGCTAGTGCTGGTAACTGTAATCACACCACAATATGGCTTTCAAATACTGACACACTTTTAAACTTTGGTTTAACAACAAATATGTAATTTAGTTTAATTTGTATTTAACCAGATATACTACATCAATATATTCAGATATAGACCTATGCCTATAATAGTGTTTAAATGCACTGCAAGAATGATTTCAGTGGCCCTATAATCTCTGTGCATCACTGTTAGAGTTGATATTTGAGTCTGGCTACCAATACAAGTGGATATCTGTACATTGTGCAGTGTACAATGATTGCCAGTGCCCTCGACTCTATTTTATATGGTACATATTGATTAATGTTCCTTTGTTTATTGAACAGAGATTGTGCCAATAGTAACTGCGCCGGCTGAAGCTGAAATACTCTATCCAAACTTCCATGGCTGCAAGCTGCTGAAAATTCTTGGCGGGTCTGTATGAGTCCAATTTGAAACCAGTCAGGTCCTCCCATGCACACCATCCGACTTGAATAATGTGTTGTGCATTTTTGACGCAGAGTTGAGATTTCTCTGACAGGTTGTCACCCGGTATCTATGTTTTGCGGCTGACAGTTTGTGTGTTGTCTGTAGCCCCCGCTGGGCAGAGTCGTCCACGCTGCCAGACATCGCAGCCGACCTGCAGAGCATACATGAGGCGCTGGGCATCGCCGCGCACCAGCAAGTCGACTTTATCCTCATTAGGGACGACATGGTTGCCAGAGAGGTGACAGTGCCACATCACAATTCATATTACTAGACCCCAAAATACACAGGTTATTTTTAAGTTGAAATGTTGCACCAAAAAGGAAAAAAAGTTTTGTATTTTTACTGTTTACTATATATTTTTTATGCCATGGTAGAATGTATAAAACTATTTAAGTATCATTTTAATGTATAATTATTTTTTCCTTAACAGACCCATGGCCTGCCCCGTCCACCGGCTCTGGACACTTGGAAACATAAAGTGGAACAGAGAGCTGTTGATATGATGTGTTACATCTATAACCCCAGCAAAAGGTCAAACATCTGTTATTGAACATTTATTTTTGGGTTACCTTCTCTGTTTATAATAAGGACCTTTATATTGATATCAGGGAGAGCTTGCAGCTCTGTGTGGGTCCGCTCTTGCACATGCTACTCGTCAATATTGAGGACAAACTGCAGAAAGCCTCAGCAGTGCACAACAGGTAAGACATGCTCTACACACTGTACACTCTCCTGAACCTGTTCTCTCCACTCACACGGTTATGCCTATATTTTTCTATTCATTCAGGAAGTTGTTTCTATATTCGGTACATGATACCACAATAATCCCATGTCTTATGGCGATGGGAATTTTTGACCAGCGATGGCCACCATATGCTGCGGACATCATTGTGGAGCTGTACAAGCACAGACAAACAGACGAAGCCTACATCAAAGTGTCATACATCGGCCAGGTGGGTATTCCTTTTTGAACCTAGTTCTTTTTAGTTTTGTACCCAACTGTTTCGCATCTCCTTTTAGGACCAGCTACTTCCTGGATGCAGTGGAGTCTACTGCCCGCTTCAGGAATTCAAACGGCTCGTCTCAGCCCACTCTCTGAGCTCAGACCACTACCAGTCACTTTGCAACAGCACAGAGAATTTACCCAAGTAACCTAATGTATATCTTTTAACATCATGCACACTGCAGATACCAAAATGTTTTTTTAGTCCTTTATGCAGTAGCTTATCTGAACACAACTAACGGAGCAGCTTTTATTTTTAGGCTAATTTGGTCTCTTTGTGATACAAGCACCCAATTTGACATGAATGTTCCTTCTTCCGATCTTGTTTCCTAAAACTGCACTTGCAGGAGCTGGGATTTAAACCACCAACCACGCAGTTATTGAATGACCCACTCTACCATCTGAGCCACTGTCACTCCAAAAACAGGCTTTCCAGTGATACCTGCTCTGTAAATAGATGGAAGAAGTACTCAGTATTCTTACTTGAGTAAAAGTGCTGATACAGGATCAAGAATTTACTTAAGTAAAAGTATCTGATTAAATTCCTACTAGTAAAAGTATAAAAGTATCCACTTTAATATGTACTTCGTAAATAAAAAGTAAAAGTACTTTTTAAGAGTTTAATGTGGCAAAGTAAACCAGGACTACATCTGGACTAAACCAGGTCTAAACCAGGGTTAAACCGGGACTGAACCAGGACTAAATCAGAACTAAACCAGATCATCGTTGAGAGGTCACTTTGAAAATAAAATACTTTTAATCCAATTTAAAAATGTAGTAACATAAAAAAGGACAGATACGGGCTCTAAAATGTAAAAAGTATCATAACATTTACTAAAGTAAAGTAAAAGTACCTATTATTTGTACTTTTTACTTTACTTTCCACCACTGAAATAGGCAAAGTGTCAGAATGATCATAGTTGGAGGTTTGAGGTGACCTCAGCCCATTACAAGATCAACCTCTCCAATGCTGGTACTTGTATCACAAAGTGAGCCATTTTTGGCCTTTGATGGTCCGTTAACCCATTCAGGCCTGGAAAGCATTACCGCATTTCTACCATTGAAGCCTGGAAAGCGTCATTTTTAGGTATAAGGTTTTTTTTTTGCACCAATCATCGGCCCCTGGGCCAATGAAATGCATCAGGATAGAGGCGCGGGAGAGTCTCAATCGGCCCATAGGTTTTACAGGCATTTTTTCCAGGCGTTTTAGGCCTAAATGGGATAAACAGAGTGTAGTGTGGCTTGGCTTCCCTTATTCCAAATTTAATCTAATGCTTTATGTAATCTTTAATGCAAATTGTCCAATTGTTTGCACCACATGATCGTACCCATCATCACGGTGCTGAAAATGTACTGCATAATCAAATACTGCTGCAGAAAATAATCAGGAATTACATGTACTGTACACACCTTCGGCACAGATTTACAGATTAAGACGCACTTGGAACAGTTTTACCTCTTTTTGCATTTGTAAACATTATCCAATAAACATCTGCTCTATTTATTATGTCCTTGTTTACGGTCAGTAATTGTGTGTTCATTGTAGCCTCTTATGGCGAGACATGCTAGACTAGGAGAGAGGTTGAATCAGTTTTCTCTTGACTTAAGGTTTAAACATATAAAAAATAAAGATAATATTCATTCTAAAATTTGAGGCATTGGATAACATTTGTTCTTAAGCTTTTTTAAGGGTGGAATTAAAGTGTAAAGTTGGTTTGGCACATTGGGATCTCAAAGTTGCAGATGAATGCAGGCTTAACCTCTATTTGTTCACACAATTCACGTGGGCACAATGCTTACAGCACACTCGACAGACATGTATATACCAAAACAATATCTTTTATTTGTAGTCCATCACCACAGCCCTGGTAGGCTATTCTGCACCAAAGCCAATGGAGAACACATGACAAGCTTATACAATAGAGAAAAAGGAAGTCAATTGGATGGTAACCAGTATGCGTTTACATTTCTGTGGGCCCACTCCTCGTACACTTTTATACCAGATTTCTCTAGCTCCAGTTGAACACCTGCTGCTCCCGTCTATCTGCTGACCATTGGGGGATTATTGCTGTGGGAATGATTGTTACCCAGAGTCAACAAGTCAAAACAAACACAGGAACAAGAAAGACACAGCACATCTGGGTATTGGCGGTATTCTTCACACTGGCAAATGGCAATGGAAGTTCTGTAAGTTTTGAAGCTTTTGTCAAAAGTTGCTCACATTTTTAAATATGACTTCAAGATCATTGTGCTGCAAAGCTGCCAGGAGCTTCACGCCTAATGCAATGCTAAAAATAGAAAAAGAAGACGCTTTCTGCAGACGGTCCATGTTTGTGCTTTTTTAATAATACTATTTATCTTAATGAGGTCATAGTTTGGTTTGTTATACACTGGAGTTACAAAGAAAATTAAAATAGACTAAAATTCGAATGGCCCACCAATGGTAAACAGTATTTTAGGGGGCACTCCTCCAATGAAAGTTGGGTAGGAGGATTTGAGAGGTCACTGATAGAATGCCTATACATACACATACATAGCACACAAACATACAGTCTGTGAAACAGTCACTCTCCCATCCACGCACGGATATACTGTACAGAAACAGTCAAAACAATGGAGCCAGAGACAAGATGGAGTTCCACTAATTTCTTCACAAACCACAAATTCTTTTTCCTTTCTCTTGTTCCATACCACTTTCAGGAGAAATCTGTTTTTTTAATTTGTAAAAGTAGACACATACCGTAGCATCTCCACGCTCACCTTGTCAATAATCAAAAAACACAAGAACAGTTATGCGAAATTGATGCACAACAATCCCATACATTCTGAAGTTCATGAGCCAATTTCCAATGTTCTGGTGGCAAGATACTCCTGTTTGGGCCAGTACAAAGGTACACTGCAATAGTTCCCACAAAGGACATGAACACCATTCTGCTCATTGATAAATCCTCTCATACTGTGTCTGAGTCAATCAGATCTGTCCAAAACACATTTGACACCTCTGTCTTTACTCTGTCACTGTTTAGTTCAAGAACATTCTAGATACAAAGATTTGTTGAATTAGAACATTCCAGGGCCAGGACTGAAGCCCATGTCCATGTCACGCGGCCTCATTTGACCTCCCATCATCATTGTCTGCTGAGGGGGGCCGCCCATGCCCTGAAGCGACATCATCATGTTGGGTGAGCCGCCAGGACCAGGGTGAGCCATTTGTCTACCCTGCATCATTCCACCTGGACCCCCAGGGGACATCATCCGGTGCTGTGGTCCCATCATTCCCTGGCCCATGAATCCTGGTGGGCGCATAGAATTGTGTCCAGGGTTACCCATGGGCATGTCTTGGGGGCCTATTCCTCCAGCCGGCCCCCCAGGCATCCCACCCATTCCCTGCATGGACATTCCCATCCTAAGAGGACCGTCGCCCATCATGCCCTGCATAGGGAAACCTGAAGGGTGCGGCGGTTTCCCCCCTGGATTGTCTCCCCCTCCTCTTGGAAAATAAGACAAAGTTTGGCTAGGCTTTTCAGATGGGATTATCCTGGACAAATCAAATTCAGGAATACCCGATGCTCCAGGACGCATTACTTCATGAAGGTCTGCATCACTAAATCCACCTGGCATGTTGTTAAACTCTGGTCCTCCTGGTGTGTTTGGTTTGCACATGCCTCCATCACCCCCTCCCCCGTGAGGCATGTTTCCCATTCGTCCACCCATAGGCCCATCGCCTTGGAAACCCATGGGATGACCCGGAAAACCTTGGGGACCAGGGCCATTGTGCGGGGAGAAAGGTCCTTGCTGAGATGGGGACTGTGTTAGAGGATATCCCTGGTTCCGGTGGGGGTAACCCATACGTCCCTGTGGCATCATTTGAGGGTTTGCCATGCCAGGATCCTGTGGATTTTGTGGTATCATCATGCCATGAGGCATCATGCCTGGGCCCATGTTGGGGGCATTAGGAGAGGGCATCTGTGGCGGCATTCCATGGGACAGAGGCTGGGATCCCATAGGATTCATTCCCAAAGGACTGAGGGCAGGCATGGGTCCCGAGTTACCAGGTCCCATCATCCGTGGGTTTCCTTGGTGGTTCATCGACAAACCTAAGAGAGAAAGAACAAAAAGTTAGCATCTTGTCAACCTTGGTAAAAAGGAAATTGTCTCAAAAGCAATTTTCTGTCTTCAGTGGGCATTCAAGCCTTTCATACACACATCACTCATGCATTTATACACTATTGTACACAGACAGTGGAAGCAAGGCGGGTTAAGTGTCTTGCTCAAGGACACAAAGGAGCTGGCATCGAACCACACCTTCGGATTCGTGAGCAAGTTTCTTTAAGCGCTACTCTATAGACATTTATTCCAAGCTTCCATTATAGCCACAGCAGCCCCGACGTCGACTGACGGACATGAGACTGCTGATCTGTGTCATCGGACCCTCCAACCACCACCAGCCACTCACTCACACACACACACACACACACACACCCTACCTTCACACATAGGAAAGGTGGCCAAGATAATACTTTATTGATCTCACAATGGAGAAATTTACTTCTCACAAAAGCTCTGAAGATAAGATCACACAGAAGTCAGGAAATGTGACTTTCTGTGTGATGTGCAGAAAGTCAGGAAATGTGTTTGCAAACCGGTAAAGGTGATGGTAATAATAGAGTAGAATAAAATAAAAATCTTAGCATCTATCAATAAACTGTATAAACATCTCTTATGTACACCGAATTAAAAAAGTCTAGAAGCTAAAGTATATTGCCCAAGTCACAACACTTTGCATCAGTCAGAGCTGGAATTCAAATACTCATTTTAAGATTACTGCAGGGGGAAAGAGTTTAAATTGACAGCCAGATTTTCATGACGCAAACAACACACTGTGGAGTGTGTCCCAATTACATTATAATCTGTATTGGAATCTATCAAATCTCTCAATCTAATGCCATAACGTTGTGGCTATAGCACAGAATCATTAATCTTTCCTGCAAGCTGAATTCTCTCAGTATTTGTGAGTTCACAAACACATCATCTTGTTCCACTGCCGCCACAGAGTTCGAAACCAAGCCAGCCATGGTTATGGCCAATCACGTATCATGGTTAGGGCCAGGATATCCAGGTGTTAGGAACTCGAGAAGTGCCGAGCCAAAGCAAAATAAATATATCTGCGCAGGACAGACGCATACCCGCTGCTAACATGGCTAACATTAATAGAATCCAGGATTTCTTTTTTGAAAGAACAGTGAGAGGCGCTTTGTACATTTTTACGTACTCATCTCTCCTTTCCCCGAACGATTTTGATGGGAGCAATCCCTGATTGATATTGTGGAGGACTCCACTCAGAGTGCTACACATTATCAGGCCCATGCCAGGTTACAAAATCATAGACTTGTTTACAAGCTTTTTGCAGTTGAATGTGTTGTCCTAAAATAAATATTACCATTATTGTTCCCTGAAGGCAGGTTGGGTGATCGGGCTGGCGGCGAGTCATCGTCAGAACTAGCCACAGTCTTTATGGCATCGTGGTAAAGCGGGGTGGAGCTGGGCATGGCAAACTTAGACATGCGTGACATCATGATTGAGAGGGGGTTTTGAGATAGCGTTGGCTCCGGTGGTATTGTGTAAGGGCTGCCAGACGGGACGTTTCCTGGGAGAGACATTGATCCAGATGGAGCTCCTGATGAAGGAGGAGCTGAGGGACCATTACCACCTGCGAACGAGAAAATACACTTATCTAAAGTCTTGTAGGCTTTTAAAAGTCTGGGGCTGCATTTAAAATGGGAAAATATGCCTAGGAAGTTTGCCAGTTCAATTAGGAAGGGGCAAGGAAAGGAGCAGTGATGCTTCCTATCATAGCTCCTTTAGCATAGGAGCTTCGTCATCAGTGTCAGGAACTACAAGGCATCCCACAATCCTTTGCACAGTCCTTTTTTCGCAAACACTCGAGTGTTTTGGAAAATGACTCTACACGGACAGCATTGATTGACAGACACAAATTTAATCCAATAAAATGATCTGCACAAGCCAAACATTATAAAAGTGACTAAATAAATGCAGTCGCCACAGAGCAGAGCAGCCGGACTCTTTAAAGATCACTGCAGTATATGGACTGAATTAAACATTTTCACTGCTTTTGTTGTAGTTTACAATCTCAACTCAATATGCAAATTAGCTACGTGAAAGCTCTGATAATTACATGTGGAGGAGAAGCCCTCTCTGTGCCATAAAGCAGCTCTGATGATGAACCAAAGGACAGGATTTGGTGGAATCAGTGATGTTTGCGTGAGGTTTATGAAGTGCTGTTTATTGAAAACCTGTTGACAATCTGTTTAAAGTCAGTGGTGTGCAGTGGAGTATTTTCTGTAGTCACGAGTGTGTGGGTAATTGAGTTTTTTTAATCAGCTGTTGGCGATGTAACTTCCCCCTTGTTTCTGCTGCTGAAGATTCAGATTGGTGCAAATGCGCAGCTGAAGCTCCTGTTCATAACTGCTGAGGGACCTTAAGGTTGACCCCATGATGTAGCTCTCAAAGGTTAAGGAACAGGAGGACAGGAGGAAGGAGCTATTTTGTTCCCATTTTAGATGCAGCCTGTATTTACCGCCGCAACAATTTATGTTCTGCCAGTGCCCACAAGAGGGAGCTACTGTACCATTAACGTCCAGATCTTTGACATGTTTAATTACTTATGTGACATTTTTATTTATTTAAATTTACTTATTTATTTATTTCCAAAATCTCATCAATCAAATGAAATGGACCAGATGTAGCAATACAATAAATGCATATATATGTAATGTTGAAATATATTCATGTTAAACAGTTTAAAATAAATAAGGGTAAAAGAGACATACCTTGCTCCATGTTGCCCATCATGTTTGGTGAGGTAATACTGAGAGGAGGCTTGCCACCCTGAGGTGGCACCCCAGGGCTCTGCATGGGCGGCTTTGGTGAAGAGGCCCATCCTGGAGATGGGTTAGGAAGGGAAGGAGACCTCATATGAACAGGAGAGGCACCTGCAGAGCCCATCATGGAGTGAGGGGACTTCATGGGTGCTGACGTAGGTGGTGCTGGAGGGGCAGGAGGGCCTGTGGGACCAGTCAACATACCCGCCAGCTGGGACGGGGTCTGAGGAGATTTGAGGTTTCCAGAGGGGGAACCCATCATTGGGGACTGGACTTGTCTCAAAGGGGGGGACTTAAGTGGGTTGACACTTGGAGAGTTGCCCCCTCCAGCCTGGACATTGAGATCGGCTGGTTTACGACCCCTTTGTCCTTGTGAGGGCCCAGGGCCAGTGGGGAGGTGGTTTATGCGTCCATTGCCCCCTGTGGGGGTAACTCTATGCTCTGGTCCAAAGCTCGGGTCTCCATGTGGACCCCTCATTCCTCCTGGACCAGTAGGGAAAGGTCGCCCAGGTCCCATCGGAAAGTCCCCTGGTTGTCCTTGCTCTGGAAAGGGAGGCCCCTGCATGGGCCTACCTTGTGGACCCATGCTGTCCATGGGTGGGCCTCCTCCTGCTCTCATTCTCAGGATTTCATCTGGACTCATGTTCATTGGAGGATCTCTGAGCTTTGAAGGGTGCATGTGTGGGCCTGGCCCCGGTCCAGGACCCATGCCAAACTCAGGTCCCATGTCTCTGCCTCCCATTCCCTGAAGCCTAGCAGAGGGACTCATAGGACCATCTCCAGGCATTCGTGGAAACATACCCATCCCATTCCCTGGCTCCATGCCCCCCCTTTGGTGGCCCATCATTCTCTGCATTTCCATCATCATGCCTGGTGGAAGACCCTTCTCTCCTCCCATTCCTTGGTGGAACATTGCTTCTTGGACAGACTGTGGATTTGGGAAACGCTCTCCTCGACCACCGGGACCAGCAAACATCCCCCCAGGTCCACCTGGAAACCCACGACCATCCCCCATTCGTGAAGGCATATCATCAGGCCAGCCCATGCCAGGTCTTGGTGGACCCTCCATTTCAGGGTTCATCATCCCAGAGAATCCAGGCATTCTTTGCATATGCGGGGGCATGCCCCTTGGACCAGGGCCCATGTTCATACGCTCTTGATAATGGTCTGGGGGTCCTCCGGGTCCTCCCCACATCTCACCTGGGCCCATTTGGTAGGGGGGCGGGGGGCCGCGCATCATGCCACGTGGACCGTGTGGATGCATCATCATATCGGGCATAGGTCGATGCTGCATCTCTTGTTTTTTTCTCTTCTCTTCATAAAACTCCTGCTGTAGTTTTAGCCATGCCACTTGCTCTGGGGTCATCTCCCCGTCTCCACAGCCCCCTGGCCCCCCCATGTGTGGGCCCATTTCATCCTGTGGAAATGGCGGCATGTCCCTGGGACCGTGGGGAGGGCCAAAAGGTGGTCCTTGTGGACGGGGTCCTCCTGGACCAGGTGGTCCAAGGCTTTGTGACTGTGCCATCATGGCTTGTAGAGGACCCTGCTCAGACCTACGGGGCCCACCATCGGGGCCGCCATCATGGGGTCCACCATGCCCCTGTGGAGGCCCAGGTGGAGCATCCCGATCATCAGGGAAAAGCATGCGCTGAATGTCTCTTAAAGTTTGTAATGAACGCTGCCGATGCTCCAGCTGCTCTTGGGATAGCCCCTCTGTGTTGGCCTCAATGTTGAGCAGCTCCTGGGCCAACTGCTGCTGCTGCTGCTGCGGGGTCAGACCGGTCCCTCCTACACCTACTCCCGGACCCTCTGTTGAGGAAGGGTTGAGACCTGTCTCTGCCTGGGACCCCGGACCCTGGTCTACTGGTGCTGTAGAGTTACTTGGGCTGCTGCCTGGAAGATTTTTGGATTCTATACCGGAAGATGATGAGCCTTCTTGTGGAAGAACACCTGTTTGGCTTCCTTGGCTTGAGGGCTGAGATGCATTTCCCTCTGCCATTCCAGGTAAGGACGGTTTTGATGCAGCCGGGTGACTCTGATCTTGACTTTGAGCAGACGGTTGTGGTGGAGGTTTGGAGTCATTTCGAAGGTTGTTTGCTGCATTGTTCTTTAAAAGGAGAAACAATATGAGTATTTTTATAATGTAAAAACAGTATTTCAGGTTCAAAATGTTGATACTTACTAAAAGGTGAGCTTTGTCCTTGTTATTGGAGATGTTTTTCATGTGGAAGGCAATGATGTTTTCTGTATGGCCAGTCAGAACCGCATCAGCTGCCCTGAGGACATAGAGACAGCCATTAGCTCCAGGGTCACGGCAGTGTTGTCAAGGTCAACTGTTGATCTATTATTCCCAACTGTGTTAATCTAAGCCAAATATCAATTCTTACAGAGACACATGTATCAAAAACACTGTGGATTTAGGCTACGGAGGAGAGGGGTGGATGAGAATTAAGCATTGTAGCACATAAACAGCACATAAACAGCTACAGTAATAAGACAACCACCACTGATGACAGCAACAGAGATGCACTTTAGGCAATTTACATGGTTATTGCATTTAATTTTGACCCTCAAATTAGCAAATAAATATACTGTGGGCATTTGTACAGAAGTAGTTCCACATATTGTTATGAGCACACAGTATAAAGCACAATGAGCAACCAGAGGTTTCCAAAAATCTTTACTTACTTGTTAGCCATCTCCGTCGTGAAGACGTACACAAGCTTTGAGCCTGGCTTCTGTCCAGTGGCAGGTTCTGTTGTTGATCCCTGGCCTCCAAGAGCATTGTGGGAGGGTGTGGATGAGCGACTGAGTCCTGTACTGGAGGTAGAATGGGTGTCTTGGGGCTTCACATCACTGTTACAGTCTATAGGGCACACAACAGAAATCAGCTTTAGGATTGATATATAGTTATTAGGAATATTGTTTTATATGAACCGTAGCACCGGGAAGAACATGCAAACTCCACACAGAAAGGTCAGCACAGATTTGGGACGTATTACTTTTGTGAATACATTTATTAACGTGATTTCCAAGCAGCAGAACTAATTTTCACATGTGTTTCAATATGGACATAATTGAGAATGGCCTGAAATTTATATTTGAAGATGTTTTATATGGTGCTATTAAATCAGCGCTATCAGCTAATTTTCTAATTGATTGTTTCATTGTCCAATGCTTCCAAATGATGGAATAGATGGCGCATTACTGTACAATTACACAGGCGCCGTGTTCACTGCAGCTCCACTCATGCACAACTTCTTTTAGTAAAACTTTAGCCATTTACAATGCCCTCACTCAAGTCCTCGGAGGAAAAAGCTCCCGTCAGCATCCTCCTGTTGTGCACTGTGACCGAGCCCATCAATAATGCAATCTAATAAGACATGGTTTGGTCTGTTGTATGAAGGAGTGACCACCGCCTGAGACATAACTGAACTAAACAGTGGTTGTGCCGTTACACCCCAAATGCTTTACATGACTTACTGAAAAAGCCTTTGTCATCTTCATCACTCTCCCCTCCAGAGCACCAGTCAGCACCACTGTAAGGCTGCCTCCTCTCTGCTACGCACATGCGCTTTACTCTGCTGCTTTCTGTAGAGACACACAAACGCCCAGTTGTAGACTTTACCTTGAACACTAGCCATAAACAAAAATACACATAGAGTAAAGTGGGTGATGATGTTAGACTGTGCACGCCACCTTTCTCTTCACTTGTAGGCGTGCCGCTCTCTGGTTGATCGAAGGACTCCACGGAGGTGCTCCTCTCCCTTTTGACTTTAACTTTGGAGCTGGGGCCAGACGTCAAGCCTTGGCCATTTTTTAGTCCCATGCTCCCTGACACACCTTGCGCTCCTTTAGAACCCAACGTCTTGGGGTCACAAGGTGAGGGCTGTGATTGGCTGCCAGTGCTTCCGGGTTTACCCTGATTGGGCATTTTAGAGTCCATTTGGACGGCAGTGGACGGGGACATGACAGGAGGGGATCGCACCATGACCTCCGTCTTAGGTTTTGGGCTGCAAGACAGAGAAGAATACCAAGTTAATTGAAAATAAAGCAACTATATATAACATTTTGTACATAGTGACCAAAAATGGACAAAATTAACACTGTGAATAAGTCTTACATGATTTAACACTCATCTATAGCACAACTAAATGATTCAAATGTCCCAACATTTCTTGTTGTGCCAGGTCTCTATTAAAAACAAGACTGAAATAGCAATGTGATGATATAATGCACCCTTACAAGGTTACAGCCAACAGATGCTAGAAATGGAATAGCATGAGCTAAAAACAAAGACATTAGTCTAATGGAGAATTCAGGTAATCATAAAAAGTACTACAGTACAGTTTATTACGTAGGCTCATATTGTCATGGCTGCTGTTTGCAACCACAACAGTTCAGGAAAGCAGCACACATCCAACTGGTAGAGCACACCATTACCACACCCTAATCTCTTTTCTATGTCTCCTTCCCTCTCGCTCACATTTAACCCTTTTACGAGTAATGTAAAACACATGAAAACTAGCATGGCCTAGCGTAACGCTGCATGTTCAGCGAGACAGACAATCAGCCATCCAATATCCAAGGCAAAAGGTAGAACTTTGGCAATCAAAGAGTCATTTCCAGAGGCTCCAGAGCCATGAGTCAGCAGGGAAAACATCCAAGCACAGTGGACTCCCTGACCCCACAACCACTTGGGATCACACACCAGGAAGTAGCTGCTAAAAATGGAGAATGGAGCGTCTTCACATTCAGGTTTGCAGCACAAATTGCAAAAACACAACCATATTTAAGATCTGCGCCAGTATGTGTTTGGTACAATACCCAAGAAGTGTCAGGAACAAATAAAAGTAATGCCTATAGTAGAGTGTCCACAGGGCAGCCCAGGGGCCAGTCACATACCCTCAATCATAACAGTGTTTCTGGCCAGCCATGAATTAGCCTATTATCGTATATTTGTTCCAATGCACTTGAGGAACTTGTACTATTAAAATATTTACTAAATAAAGTAATAGATGATATAACGTACTGTATTTGGTTTGGTTACATTTCTATTAATTTCAATAGAATTATAGAAGAATAGCCAAATTCACATCCTCCTCAGGACAATGTCACCAGGAGAATGATATGTGATGAATAAATATATAAAAAACATGCTTAACAAGCTTTAAGGGGGCTAACCCGACGGTCATTGTAAATGTTTGACTCCCTGGAATATGGAGTGTCCCTTTGAGAGTCAAGCCCTTCTCTTGTAGGAGCAGTGTTTAATACATAACACACATGGCGGTGTTTGTGTACTGTGCCATTAGAGCCTTGTGAACAGCACTCACCTTTGTGTGTTGGTGGACGGGGAGTTCTTGAGCCGATTGGAGTGCATTGATGGGGCTCCCAGGACCACAGAGCAGGGTGAAGTAATGAGCTGGTGAGGACTGCCTGTGTGAGGTGCTTTGGCCCGCACGTTTCTAGAGCTCTGAACAGGATTTCCAAGATTTGAGAGGTTTCTGTCCTTGGATTCTTCCCGATCTTTCTTCCCTCGTTCCTTCTTGTTGAAATGAGTCGCTGCTGATCCTGCCGCCGCTGGCCTCTCCTCTTGGACCTCCAACATTCTCTCTATATCCTTCTATGCAGTGTGTTCGTGTGAGCGCGCGTGTAGATGAAAGTGTGTAGTGTGTAGTGTGTGTGTGTGCGTGTGTGTGTGTGAAGTGTGAGTGTGTGTGTAGACGTGTGGTCAAACTACAACAATACTGTAGGAGTCCTCTCTTGTTCTGGGTGTTTATGAAACTCCCCCAAGGGGGCTTTCAATGGCCCTTGGGCACACTGTGGAGAGAGAAAAGAGAGGAAAAGAACAGTCAGTAAAATGAGGCACAATCAGACACAACTCCGCCCTGAATCAGTCACACACACTGCAGGCTAAAGGACAGCTGTATAAACGCAGCCCAGAGCCAGCACAGTAGCTACAGTAAAAGGAGTACAACATTATACGTATCGCTCCCAAACAAGTATATTTCAGGAGCGCTTTGTTTCTTTGTTACATTTATTTTAATAAAATGCTGCATACATCTAATTGTACATTCAAAATAACACCCCCCACATTAAATAAGATGAATACTATACTTAATACAAGTAACCCAAGAAAACATCTTTCTGAAACCAATCCAAGTTTCCTTTGCTGAGATTACGAGAATTGCACAAATTTTTAAACCTTTATTTAACCAGGATAGTCCCACTGAGATGAATAATCTATGCAATAACATTTAAGAGTTTCGTTTAGTTGTTTAGTTTATCAGGGACCATGTACAAAATACATTAACCTTTGAGAAAAGATGTCTTGTACCAGATGTAGCTATTGATCATTCCCATCTAAAATCCCTGGGAAGGTCCAAACAACATCAAAATACACATTATAGCCTGCCGTGACATTATTAACCCCTTATTAACATTACAGTTACCATTAAAAAAGCCAAGTCAATCAAATTACACTGTCATCCTGGAAATATTTAGGAGCTCTTGCAGCAACACTCTCCACCGAGCAGGAAGGAGGGGGTCCAGAGGTTGTGTGTCAGAGGTCCCAGACTAATACAGTGAGTCCTGCTACTGCTGCGTGTGTCTCGTGTGATTTACAACTCCACATGTGCACGTTTGTGTCTTACAAGCGAGTAGAGGAAACGATAGGGGCCTCGAGATTCAAAACTATACTTTACTACTAATCAAACGGTCAGGGCCTTTTCTGATGGGACAAATTTTAATGTAAGAATAAATAGGTTGCACTGTTGGCTAAGCAATTGGGAAATTATTTTGTGTATAAACTCAACATATAATTTGACTGCACTATCAACATGTGGAAAAAACTAGTCTTTCTTGACTTGAACGAAACACAAACTTAGTTACTATCACGTGCTGCTACACAGGCAAACGTTATGATCTTCCTTTCCTTTCTGCTTTCTCTAACAAACTACTGGCTGTGTGAAGGGGGAAAGAAACCAGCTACTGGGTGTGATCTATTATCAAGAACTATTATATTGAATAGTGACACGAGCCTGTGACGATCTGCCAATCTCCTGCGTTACAACCATGAGATCGTGACGCAGTGGTTTTCTATTTGATGCATCTCGATCTTCGGCACGTGTTGTCAACGTTTCCCCCACCCACTCCTCCAATTATTCAGCCTCTATCATGCTTTGTGACAGCCAAGAAGATTTAAAGTGGTTATATCACGCACATGACGGCTTCTAAACACGCTTTATGGCATTTCATTATTAAACTAAACTATCAAATACAATTTCCTGTGCAGGTTTAACACTATTGGATACAACACATCAGTTTCAGGTTTTGGGCCCTGGCATAGGATTATCTCTCTTGCACCCATCACATACTCTCTTCAGTCCAGCGGCCAGAGAGAAAGAAAGCTGAAGTCTCGATCCATGCCAGGCTAAACTGACTGTCTGGAATGTCGGGTTCCTCTTATCAATGCGTAGACTGCATGGACGCCTCCGAATAATATGAATTCACTCTATTCAAAAAGAATCTGTGATGTTTTACTGCTAAAAAGACATCTACAATAATAATTATAACTTAATTACTGTCTTACCCCACTTTGCACTGGGCTATCCATCAGGAAGCTGAACTCTCCGCCTCCCTCCCTCTGCTGCCCCTCACTGTTGATATGGTGTATTAACTGTACCTTAATTTCAGTTCTGTGCTTCACATGTGGCAATGGGCAATAAAGTTTGAGAGGAGAACTGCCCAGAACAGGTCCAGTGACTAGGGCGATTACTTAGTTTTACAAAATTATATAGAAATACATTAAATATACAGTTGTGCTCAAAGGTTTACATGCCCCAAATGTCCCTGACCAAAAGTTTACATATTGTGCATCTTGAAACAAACATACATGTTGTCAGAAAGTCCAATTTTGTGAGAGCGTTCTGTATTTCAGCTGAAGTGAGTTTTTCTTTGCTCCTGAACAATTTTGAAGGTCATGTAAACGTTCTGGGACATTCGAGCAGTTTCTGTTTCATTATGATTTCAAAAGAGTAAACTCGGTTCTTTAGCAATAAATGGCTTTGCACAACCACTAACCATGAGTGGAAAAAAAGACTTTGCGTTATGATTCATATTCTATGAAAAATGGCCAAAAGATTAAAAGGGTATGTAAACTTATGAGCACAACTGTATAATACAAGATGTGAAACAGCACATTTTTGGAAAACAAAGAATATTGGACAAAAATACTGAACAAAATATCCACGTGTGTTAACTTGCAGGCCTGCAGTTTTCTCTAAACCTGTTGGAGCTAATCTAAATAATAGTTTATGCCGATTATAACATTTTTGTATTCGTTGGTTGCAGAAATCACAAGTAATTGCCAGTTTCTGAATGAATTTGGTTAGGAAAGGAATATACAGCACTAACACTTCCCTCCCATTATAGCTTTGATGGTGAGGTCAGATTCCTTTCTTTTACTGCCGTTCACATTGTTAGCAGCGCTTAATGCAACAGCTGTAGCCTGGAGTTGTCCTACCTTCCTGGTTTGAAACTGCAGAATGCACATGGCAGCAAAGTTAATTTGAGAAACTTAAAGTGAAAAGATTAGATTAATTGCCCACAGTGACTGTTTTCGGAAAATTCAGAGGCGGCTTCTATTTCACATAACATTTGTGAGTAAAGCAAAGTACTACTCCAGGTACTGTATGTTTTTGAGAAAGTACACATTATAACATATTTAAATTATTAAAAAGCTGACTTTGCACCCTCCTCTAACCAGGCACAGTATTCACTACATACATACAGTAAACCACTGAGAGCACACGAACACAGGCTAAAATCATGACTCACTCTAATAAATGTCCAAACCCTACGAGGCTGGTTCAGGTACATGCTATTTTGGCATCGAATTTGAAAAGTACCATCAATGACAAAGGTACTTGGCCGTTGCCGTCATTGACGCGCACTTCTTTCTTCACCAATTCCAACAGTTTTTGGCCGAGCGTCACTATCTGTAATTGGAACTCTAGATTGGAACTTTAGATGCTCATTTAGAGCATTGAATAAACCGTAACCTGAAACACAAATACTTATATAATAGAATAAGTGCATCCCACAAACAAGTGGAGCCATCACTCACCATAGATTGCAAATTAATGAGAGTCTGACTGAAAAACTCAAGCAGCACTGACAAAAGACAAAGGCCCACAGCAAACGCAGGCATTAAAGTAAAGTAAGGTATTCACAGATATTTCTCTGCCTCCATCTCCGGTTAAGCTGCTGAAGTGTCGATCATAACACAGAGCAGCTGCAGTGCGTACCAGTTAATGGCTATGGGATAATGAGGCTCTAAAAATGAGCCTTTTGCCTCTGATATAAATATGAGTTTCCACATGAAAAGAGAGTAGAAAATAGTTCAATTCAATTAGATTTGGGTGTTCCGATACGGGTGGGACTAAAAGGGAGCGTTTCATTTCATGCTTATGTAAGAGTGGTTGTCTGCTGCCTGGGCATAGTGATCAGAGCAGATCCTGCCCAGCTACGTCACTTTCTCTGAGGAGCCCATGGCAACATTCAAAAGGAAGGAAGGTTCAAGGTGTAAGGATCAATGAAGAGGAATCCTGACCTGGCTCGCTGCAGAGCCATTCACTGAGCCACAATGTTAAGGCTGCTACAGCTGCACAATATGAAAAGTGCAAAGGCACATACATTCTCATTGGCTCATCTCAGCCCTGCTGCTGGCTCTAAAGACCCTGCTGATGTTTCAGCCTTATTTATGCAAATCCCATTTTGCAGTTCTGTCACAATGGAGTATTTCTCTCCCTCTTTTTTAGTCTCTGGCTCCTCGACTCACTCACTCTCCATCTGCTCAACTTCCATCTCAAAATATCTTTCGCCCATTATTTGTTTAGGGCAATAATAGATACAATATTTACGCCTCTCTTCAGTTTCTGGCAAAACATACACCATACAAAGAAAAGACAAGTGCTGTATGAAGAGGGCAGCAGCAACTTACCAAAACAGCTTTTATCAGACAACACACAAGCAGCACTTTAAAACAGATTTAACTACAGGGGAAACATTTCTTTAGAAATCTTACTATTTTTTTTAAGTATTTTTTTTTTTTGGTATTGGAAGATGGATGTTTACTATTTTACATGCATTTTCTAATGAATTCATTGTTGTTTAAAAAAAAAAAAAAATTATTATCAATTATCACCAGCTTTACATTATTTACAAACATGCAGCGCCAGCCTGAGGATGCATCACAGTTTCAAAAAAGTGCAAATATAGATTCTCGCAATTAAAACACAGTGTGATGCCCTGTGACACCGACCAAGATGAGGGTGTTATACTCCCTTACACCCCTGAACACCGGGCCTGCAAACACCATATAAACAACACTTTTTCCCAGTAAAAATAATGATCCACCATCAAAAAATATGGTCATAGTATAATTCTGTGGGTTCTCAGATGGTGCTACGTCTTATTTCTGTATTTTAATATTTCATATTTATTATGAGCATTTTATTAAACAATTAAGCCCTTCGTGGCAGTTAATTGATAAACCAATCAATTCATCACACTCTACATATATAAAGGATTATGACATGACGGTGCGATAAACGATAATGATATAGTGGGCAAAGAAGTTTTGAACACATCCCTGAACTCACCATGTTCTTAAACACGTGGAAAGTGCACAGCAATTTTTTAACTGTTGAAGAGAGTATCGTTTTGGTTGTGGAAGACGGAAAAATAATGTTTTCCCTTCTCAGTCAAACAACTTAGGGCTTTATGTTGCACTGTTCTCCATGTGTAATGACGTCATATTGTGAAAGGTGAAGGGGAATGTGCAGCCGGACACCGGGCTCACCTGTTGAGGTGACTGTCTCAGAAGTAAGTCCAGTACCACACCCAGAGTCTACAGGCAACATTGAGAGCCACTTACAGTCAGTGTGCATAGAATGTCAGGAATGCTGAGTGCCACTAAAGATAGAGCAGTGACACCACTAATGCAACATTTGACATAATACACCTATCGTGAAAGGACACGGCTATTACTAATGCCACAGGATGGACAAACATTTCCAATGATCACACTTTCCGCATTCTACACAGCTCAGTAAACCGACTGCATAGCTTTGTTCTCCAAAGACAGTTGTCTTAAATGTTGTGTTCTCTGTCTCTCTCTAACTTTCTCTGGTGTGTCCTGCTGATTGATCAGCTCTCTCTCTATCTCTGGTGTGTCCTGCTGGTGGATCAGCCCTCTCCCTCTGGTGTGTCCTGTTGGTGGATCAGTCCTCTCCCTCTGGTGTGTCCTGTTGGTGGATCAGTCCTCTCCCTCTGGTGTGTCCTGTTGGTGGATCAGTCCTCTCTCCCTCTTTATCTCTGGTGTGTCCGGTTGGTGGATCAACCCTCTCTCTCTGGTGTGTCCTGCTGGTGGATCAGCCCTCTCTCTCTCTCTCTCTCTGGTGTGTCCTGCTGGTCGATCAGCCCTCTCTCTTTCTCTCTCTCTCTCTCTCTGGTGTGTCCTGCTGGTGGATCAGCCCTCTCTCTCTCTCTCTCTCTGGTGTGTCCTGCTGGTGGATCAGCCCTCTCTCTCTCTCTCTGGTGTGTCCTGCTGGTGGATCAGCCCTCTTCTCTCTCTCTCTCTCTCTGGTGTGTCCTGCTGGTGGATCAGCCCTCTCTCTCTCTCTCTCTCTGGTGTGTCCTGCTGGTCGATCAGCCCTCTCTCTCTCTCTGGTGTGTCCTGCTGGTGGATCAGCCCTCTCTCTCTCCCTCTCTCTGGTGTGTCCTGCTGGTCGATCAGCCCTCTCTCTCTCTCTGGTGTGTCCTGCTGGTGGATCAGCCCTCTCTCTCCTCTCTCTGGTGTGTCCTGCTGGTCGATCAGCCCTCTCTCTCTCTCTCTGGTGTGTCCTGCTGGTCGATCAGCCCTCTCTCTCTCTCTAGTGTGTCCTGTTGCGGATCAGCCCTCTCTCTGGTGTGTCCTGTTGTGGATCCTGTGGTGGGCAGACCATGCCCCACACTCCCCAGGGAGGCGACATGTGTGTAATGTCATATTTTGTCTTATCAGATGGTAGTGACAGAAGCCTCTCTGTGTCCATCACAATGATGGAAGTGGCAATGAAAACAGGAGGAAAGCAAAGGAGTGTGATCCACATTTAGCCCGCGGAGGGGGAGCGTGGGTGTCTGTCTCAGACACACATAAAGAGCTGACTCACTTGTGACACATCTGCTGGCGTCGCTCGGGCACGCTGCCATGTGTGGCGGCCAGTTCCAGCAGCAGGACTGGCACTCAGCACTTAAGCCTGCTCTGATCTGTGTCTCACACACTTCACCCTGCTTCTGTTTCTGTGTCCATCTGCCCTCTTCACTGGCTCCCTCTCTATCACACACACAGGCACACAGCAGGAAACCACAAATACTGCTCTATTAGAACAGTGATGCTACTAATCAAGTGCCTCAACTAAACAACAACGTGTAAAATACAGAATACGTGGTGTATCTTCTGTGGGACTGCTAATGCCAATTTGTTGACGTGGTGTCCACAGTGGACATGCAAAAGTCCAGCGTGTGCTGCTGCCCTGTGTATAGACCCTTCTCTTAACTGTGCTCTTTGGTCCGTGACTCCCTCCCTCCATCGTTACAGTCGCTCCCACACTCGGGCACATTCCTCCCTCGCTCATGCTGGGAGGACGTCTCCCTGTAGCCACAAGCATTGTGGGAAATCCCAACGGCTGGGCCCTTCGAATCTGTACAGACCACTGAGGTCTTGCGTGTGCCCTACTTAGACCAAAACCCATTTTTAAGCAATACTCAACACAAATTATACATACTGTTCAAAATAATTATGAAATTCAAGTAGACCATTAGAGTGAAGAGATTCATTGAAGCCCCATTTTGTCCCCAAGTTACCTCCATCTGTCCTCATGGCGTGTCATTACCATGGAATTTTAAACACACAGCCTACTGCCAAATTAAATATACAGCTACATAGTGATATACACAGTTATTCAGACAACAGATTCACACAGCACTGAGGGTGAGCCAAAACTCTAGATGCTTCTTTGAAGATTCCACAATATACCAACAATCAGTAGAGGTTTATATTTGTGACAGAAAAATATTTATGATAGAGAATGTGATGTAATGTATAGGTTACCGGCAAAGTAGATGATGTACTGTATTGTAAAGGTCTGTGTAGGTTCTTAGTCGTATGATGCCTATGATGTATTGTAAATAATTATCCACTTTGCCTGTAACATACAAAACACTACAGTACAGTAATGAGTTACTGTTTTATGTGTCCTGGACTGATTTAAAGTTGCAAAAATCTGTGCATCCTACTTTTTGGCTTGTAGGCTTTATTTGATAGGACAGTTCAGGGTGAAAAAGCAGGGAGAGACATTCCCAAGACAGAAATCAAAACCATACCTGTGGGTGGCTAGACCAACACCAGACCTCTGCCACCGGCACTAGGTACTTAGTGTTCATTAAAGTAACTTAACAAGTCACTATAGTAAAGAAATAGAAAAGACTGGTGGTTTACAGAACTGTACGTTTGCTACAATTGTAAAACACAGTTGGAACAGCAAAGTTCAGAACACGTTGGCCTTAAACTGAAAATATAATATTAGTCTGAGCTTCTGGTGTGTCACGAAATCCATTAACAATGTTTCTAGTACCATTATCTCATTTACACAAGTCTAGTCAAAGCTTGCTTGATAAAGACGGCTCGTCACAGCTGATGGATGCTTATCACTCAATCGTAAAATTAGCAAACTGATTTCAAATTAAAACCAGGGCCTGTGAAATGTATCACATGCACCAACGTCTATGCCAAATTAATTACGTAAAAGAAATGGTTAAGATTCTCAGTCAGTCCAGTACAGAACTTGTCCAGCTCTGACCATATACACTGGATATTTGTAACTCACTCCCCCCTCTCCCTCTGAGACCGGGCCATGTGATGTGTTTATTTTTTGAAAGCTACTGTGATTAGCACCGTGCGACTGTACCGCAGAAAAACAAGAAAAACGGTGGCAGAAATCAGCGCGTGGCTTTTGTGCCGCTCTTCATTTTATCTAGCAGCCTGCAGCGCAAATCGTTGGGGTGACTGCGGGTCAGAGCAGCCCACGGGTTGCCACAGCGCAGTTTTGCGAAGAGCCTTTAAAAAGTGCACCGAGATCAGCGCGTGTGCCACGACTGTCAGTCACGGCAGGAAAAACATGAAAACAGATTGATGGGTACACTGTGACTGAGCCAGACACATCCCTGAGGACCCCGTATGAGCAACAACTCCTTCTACTCAAATTCACCAACTGTGTACAGTAAGAAAAGAGTACAGGAGTGAGCGTAAACGAAATCCAATCAGATACCACCCAGCAGAACGCATGCAACTCACTTAATAGAACATCAACTCCATATAAATGCACAAGCACATATTAAAGGCAACCTTTTCCCCAGCTCCGGAGGGAATACCACATAATTACTGTACTATTGTGTCGCAGAAAGTCATTACGCTGCTGAACTTTACTTCCTTAATTAATTGTGATTTAATGTCTGGTACAGCAGCAGGTACATTAATACTAAACCAATAAGGCTGTGACCACGCGGAAGCTACAACATTCTTGAGCGAATAAAGAAATCCTCATTCATAGAAATATCACAGCTTTTAGAACCAATACTCGCCACTAAGAGGTTGCGTTCATGACATGTGTAGGGCTGGTTACAGTTAAACGATGAATGTGGGTATTTTGCTTTTGTTTTGATACCTGGCGGGTCCTGGGACAGCACTATAGAAAGTTACTTGGTCGTTTCTGCTCAAATAAATGTTTAGAAAATGAAAAGAAATACTCTTTTATGGAATAAATGGTTGTTATTGTTCTGTTTCATGATTCTAGGTGACCAATAATTTAGTATAGGTATCGAAAAAGGTACCGGGATTGAAAGAAATTGAACCAGCCCTATTCACATGACATCAGGACATTCTACAGAGCGTGTAGTGTCAAATTGAGGCGGAGGGCAGCTGAATATCCTATACTGTAACTCCTGGGCCAATCCGCATGAAACCAAGTCTGTCACAAAGTTCAACGTCTTCTCTGTCAGCAAATATGAACTAAGATCTAATTATTTTCTCATAACAATTTCCAAAAGTGGTGGCAAAATTCAAAAACATGTGCATGATGTTGGCTAGTAGAAAGGACGTTGAGCCATAAGAATAATATGGCAGGTTTGTGAATCCAATCACTACCAAATAACGATCAAGGAAAGCATTAGCCAATTTTCTTTCTGAAAATTCTTCAAAAATTGTTTCTCTCCCATACAGTTGTATTGGCACCTGCTCCAATACGACCTATATGATCCTGGCGTCACCAAACACGTCCCGTTCACGTCATACATTACTCAACTCCTGCCAGTTTAATTAGAAAAGCCATGAAGCAAAGAAATGTATGAACATTCAAGAGCCCAATGGGCAAAAGGAGAAAATAAATCCTTCCTGTTTTACATCAATATCCATTTCCACATATCCCTCACCCCGCTGTGGTTTTTGGTTAACACTCAGCGCCTCAGAGAGCAGCTAAACAGTGTCACGCACATCTGTGAATGAAACCGAGCATCACACGCCGCCGCCGTCCACTCCGGCTAGGACAAGCGTAAGAACTTTGGGCACATCAGGAGGCAGTCGTGTGATGAAACGGTACCATTCGAGGCTTCTCTCCTCACAGTGCAGACGCCTATCACTGCAGGCGCATACAGGCGAATGTCAGAGAGATACGAAGAGAACAAAGCTTGAATGCAACAAAATATTAATATAGGGTTTAGGGCAAGATGGCTATAGCTCAGTTTCATTATTAAACCTCATACCTGATCTTTATTTACACAGAAAGAAGCACGAACATTTAAAAATTCTTAGCTGTGGTCCAAACTCATTCCTAACTTTCCTAACGCATTTCTAACATCCCGATTCTTCACGGAAATTCACCATTTTTGGGCGCAATACTGTGACGGAAATGTAAACAACAGCTAACCTGCCAGTTCACAATGGGTTGCGTAAAAGAGCCTGTCGTTTAAAATCGAGGTGGAGGGCAGCTGAGAAGTCTATGGTGATAACCAACTACGGGAACTGTCAAAATGCAGATTTCTAGTCTCGGTTTATTGCTAATTTCCCTGTAATTCCCGGGCCAATCCACATGAAACAAAAACGGTCACAAAGTTCAATGTCTTCTCTGTCAGCACATATATATTGAAGGATAAGACCGATTTTATTTGAATACTAGTAAAGTAGGGTATATGATGATGGTACCAAAACATACACAAAATGTTATCACCAGCACAAATATAAATTACTGATGTACAATAATAAGACAATATTTAAGTGTGCGAGTCAAAAATCTAAATTTTAAACTTTAGCTCTGATCCTGCCATGGCTTGAGACCAAGCTTTGTTTTAGGAATTCATAATTGTGTGTCCTATTGCTTGTGATTTTAAATTTGTCTTCATTTACACCCGTAATTCTCAAGGTTTTTTCACACAAAGTACCACGTCATTAAATATTTGACCTTCCAAGTACCACCAGGTCTAGATCAATATCAAATCAGGACCCAACCTAGTATATAAAGAGTCTAAAATAGACCTCAACTGGACTATAGCATGTCCATCTGTGTGTTAACTTCAAAGTAAAGTATAAATCAATCAACATGAATAACGTCTACGATTGCAGATGCCGCCAAGTACCACCCAAGTACCACAACAACCACAATGCGTTTTCCTCCCGTGTGAGGCGAGAGCGTGTGAGTGGAGGTGGGACGGAGTGGGGTGAGCGGGGTTACCTCAGAAGCCCCCCTGCCCTTTCAGCAGGGCCTCATATGGAGAAGCAGGCCTCAGCTCCCCTGGGCACTGATGTCTGCTCTCCTCTTGACTCCTCCCAGTCAGCCGCGGAGGCTGTGCAGGAACTGGACCCACTCACACCACGCTACAGCCACTGCTCATTCACACCTGAAACACACAGAGATTCATTCATTACTGGGGGCGCACATTCAGAAAAATCAACACATGTAAAACGCGCGGCGGCATGGTGACTTTCAGTAAGCGACGCACGTCTTCTGATCACAAGTAAAAAGGGGGTGTTACAGAGGTTTTCCCAATTTGGCACATCAGCTGGGTTATTCTGTCACCTGCAGCGTAAAGTATGTTCATTTAGAAACTCTTCATTTGGTAACTTGAGCCATCAATATAAAAATACTGTATTTCAATTATAACGTACACAGAAAACAGACAGAATGGTGAAAACTAAAGGGCCAAAGCACTGCGAGGAAATGTGTATTTGCTGACATCTATGCAACAGATCCATGTTCAATGCCAGACAGCAGTGTTGCCTAGCAATTGAGGAGATCTTAGTCAAAAGGAGCTATCATAGTCAGCCAATTATCACTGTTAAGTAACTTGACTATAAAATTAGATCACAGCAACATACACATTTTTGAGACTCAACATTAAGCTTACTGATTGAGGCACTGCTTGACCTAGACGCACGGGCTATTTAGGGTCCTCTCTGGGGCCATACAATTATTTATTCAAAAGTTATTACAAAGGGGTAGTCAAGTGGTTTAACAAACAATATTTTCCAACTTTCTGATCTGTGTGGTTCTGCCAATGTAGGACAGTTGCACACGAGTTACTCACGGGCCTACTCGAGGAAGTCGTCCTAAAATACACCCAGACACGTTCAAAGCTAAAACTGAAATAAACGTAAGCAGAGCACTACTACTGAGGCTAGACTTCCCCCTCAAATCTCAGCGCCTCACTGGACAGCTCTTGGCGGACAAAGTAATTCCATGGCGCTTGAAACTCCAGGAACTTTTTTTTTCTTTTTCCTAAAAGAAGTTGTTCCTGTTTCGCCAGAGAACTGGGGGGAAGGGAGGACTTGAGCACTTGCATTCATGGAGCCTCGGCCAGCGCAAACAAAGTCTTCCCCGAAGAGGGAGGCAGTGGACGGCGGCTATGAGCGAGAACAACGATGTCGATCCTAACCACACAGAAATCACACATTAGAAACACATTATCAAAGCTTTCATTAAAATAAAGTCATTTAGACACGCCTGGCTGCGCGTTTATTTTTAAGTTTCGCTGCTTTGGTTAACAATGTAACAATTAAATCGCTCGGTAGATATGGTTGACCGAAACAATCAGCAGACGAGGCCTATAATCTTGTTACGCGTTTATAAATGATATCAAGACCTTTGAAATAAGGAGAATACAATACCAACGCTGTGGTACTCCCGAAGAATGCAGAACATGCGTGCTGCATTGTATCCTTTTTTCATTTTCACGAAGCACGGGCGGTCCTCCAGTATAATGGGGTAAAAACCAATATTTCTCCGCGGGTTTTATACCATGCCGAAAACATCGTGAATAATCCGCTTTTGTTGCACCGGGGTCGCAGCTTTCGTGCCCAAAATGTGCACGCTGTCTGCCAGGCCAGACGCGACGTGGGTTTGTTAGCCAGCCTTCGGGGACACAGGCAGAGAAGAACGGATACCGGAGTGAGATGTCCCCGGGAGGAGGACCCGCGTGTGCCCGCTGCCAGGAGGCGAGCCGTGGTTCCCGGACACATTTGTAAATAAAACACCACTTACCTGTAATGATAACTTAATCCGCGTTTTGTTCATACGACGAAAACACGCCGCACTCATATCAAATCACAACATGATCACGGTAACATTATGATACAGAAATATGTCTCCCCCCTTTCGCCTGCGCTTTCCCGTGGTCCTACTCCATTACATCCCAGTCAAGATTTCCTGTCGTCTCCCCCTCCGCTGCGGACAAATGGTTCAGTCCGAATTCTAAGTAGCGATTCTAGGTCAGGTCTGTGCGTTGTGAGCTAGTGAGAATGTAGCTGTCCACAACGAGACACCAAAGTCCGTCAATGGAGCTCCTGCACAGGTGACGCGCGCTTCAGCCGAGTCTGAGGTGTGCGGCTGTGAGGACCAGTGCCAGAGGTGGTACAGTCCTGCGCCTTTGGCTAAAATAACATTGTGTGGAGCAAAAGTTGGGCAACTTCGTTTAGCCTAGTTAGCGTAAGGTCAAAAATATAGGTCTAGGCATAAACGAAAATAAGGTGATAAAATCTAGTTGGTTATTTGCACTAGGCCTTCACGGTGCGATACGTATCCCGGTACAGGGTTCACGATATGATATGTATCCCGATACAAGTGGTACAACACATATGAAAAATTATTTTATGTTTTAATTATGCTGCAATATGCTCCGCAGGTTAAAACTATATTGAAGTAAAATAAAAACATTCTCTTTATATTTGAAGAGTTCATTTGCAAAAACAGATATCTCCACTTTGATTTTGTCGCTAAATAGTTTTAGATTTTTATCATCATGCTCTACAGGAGATGCCCGTACAAGTAAAGTTGAATCCATTTGATCGCTAACAAGTGACTTCATATTTCTGATTCATTAAAATAGATCTGGTCAATAAAAACACAGCTACACAAAGAGAAGATTACAAGAATATGTTGATTTTTGTCAATGGCACTTATCTGTTTTTGCAAATGAACTCTTCATTTTCTAAAAATCCTTTATTTTACTCGGCTAATGCATATTAAAATCCTTTTAAAACATGCGTATCTGCTCCAAACTACTACTACTTTTACAATTGAAGTATTCTGTGTAGGTTCTCAGTCGTACAGGAGTTGTCCATCGTAGGCAAAGATTCTTCAGTCTTCATCTGTACTCTGAAGTAGCTCAGAATCAGAATTTTTTATTTTTTTTGCCATTGTCAATGAAACAGACTAGGAATTTTCTTCGGTGTACACGCGCAACATGAAACATAAACTTTGCAAATGATAAATAAAAAACTATGGAAAATAAAAAGAATATATATAAATTATAAAACTATAAGGCATATGCATAAAAATTACAAGGTACAACATCTAATAAAACAGCAATTAGTTGGTGTGTGTTGTGGTACGTTCTGAATCATGGGGTCATACTAAATTCATTTTCTTTTATTATTTGTGTATAACGATACAGGTGCCTTGATACGATATGATACAACGCGTATTGTGAAGTACTCCGTAACGATAACGATATATTGAGCATAGTCCTAATGTGCACTAGTAGGGACTAGCAGAAAGCTACTTAAAGGTACACTGCATAATATTTTGAATCATACAGCAATACAAAACATGCTCCTATAATGACCAGCAAGCTACTGAAAATTATATTTTTTATATACGATAACCTATTTAAATATCACATTTGGCTCCTTTTAGTCCACATTTCCATCCATGGAGACGTCCCCGCTCCCAGGGAAGTGTGAA
>OMNZ01052965.1:0-11196 GCA_900303255.1 Lesueurigobius sanzi
TGGCTTTGCACAACCTCTAACCATGAGTGGGATATCATTCATATTTGAAGGGCTTTAAATGTATCCTTATGAGCACAACTGTATCAACAAAGTAAGATAATACATTTAAACTTGGCTGTATCCATTGTTTATATTTTGTCACCAAAAATATAGGCAATTTTGGCTATTTTTAGGCATAAAATTCCTTATTTTATATGAAAACATGAAATGAGAGCAATAAATGTTTTTGAGGAATAAGTTTTAAATTGATACCAATCAATCATTATTTTTTCCCATATTCACCTGAAATGTCTTCCCTTAAATAAACATTTAGCCCTGTACTATTTGTTCTATTATTCTTTATTTTAGGCTGTAAAAACACAAAGAATTAGTATTATTATTGGAGGCCCCGGTGGGATCCTCCTGAACGATAAGTGGGCCGTGGTGCTCCGGACTTTGGTGAATTGCTGGCATAAACAATATCATAACTCCCCATGAAAAGTCCACTAAACATATGGGGTTGCGTTGTGACCTGCTGTGATCTTTGGTTAATGTTATTTTTCTTTCCTATTGTTGCATTTAGAAAGAGTTCTGTTGAGTTGTTGGATATAAACTCTCGTCATTAATGAATCTGTTGGACACAAAGACAAGTCTAGACCAATTGTTTGCCCATAGTTCACCCGATTGGTTCGAGCCGGAGTATTGTTCCATGCTTGAATTAGGAAACCGTGTTTTTAATAGCATATTTTCCCCCCTATCTTTTCTCGCCTGTCATCATCTTCCACTCAGCAGTTTTTCGACTGTGAAATATTTGCAGAAGGAATTGCTCCGGTGCTGATTGCTTGTAGCTAATGACATTTAAACGATGCTGACTCATTTTTAAAATAATAACTTCAGATATTTCGGTCTCTGGATTCGAGCACTTCTCGGTGGTGTTTAAATATTGATTTGTATCACCTAAGATTAATAATTGAGGGGCTCTGTGCAGCGTTGTCAGTTAAATATTTGTTAGAGGGATAACAGAGCTTGACTTTGCTCTAAATGGAGGTTGTCCAATTGGGTGCGATCATGTTTTAGAATTGGATGTCAAAGAGTCAGGTGGAGGTTAAGGGCCTCCAAATGAAAAGAAATACCTCAATAAGGTTGTTTTGTTTTTTTTTCCCCACAGATTAATCATAAAGGTAAAAGGTTTTTTTTTAATTATGTGGACGCAAACCAATGAAACAGACATGTCTTAGGGGAGTAAAAGTGAGTAAACAGAGAGCAACCGTCCCTTGTGTTTGTGCTCCATTATATATTTATCATGACCTGGTTGGCCGCATCAAAATGTGTTTGAAAAAGGCTGCAGTCTGAAAAAGACTAAAGGGCAGCACTCCTTCCGGCTCGTGTAAAAGGGAGCAGCACTAGTTTCAACAGATCTTGAAGGGATAGGTCAATGTGTGAAAGGTGTTGGAGGAGAACTGTGAATGGCCAAGATGTCCTGTCCTTGCAGCATTGGAAGTCTTTAAGTATTGAAGAAAAAAATCACACTTGGTCTTGAATTAAGCACGTATGAGGTTACTTTTTTTTCAGTCAGTCAGTCATTAGACGGAAGACTAGTTTTAAGACAAATTAAAAGGTGCACCGTGTAGCATTTCACCCAATAATTAGACTAAAATACAAGCATCTATTTTTTCTATCATTGAAAAATAAATATGAACAAACAAACATTTGTCTTTGCTGTGAGCAGCTCCTCTCCTGAGACAAATTACAAGTCACTTTACTGGGAGCTGGGACGTCTCCAGCTCTTCTCCATGGAGATGTCGATTAAAAGCAGCCAAATATGGGATTTAAATGGGTTAGATCCTTATCCAATTCCATTCTTTGATTACACACAGCAAAAATAGCATTCTCTGTGTCTAGCTGGTCATTAGTTGGTTTTGTATTGCTGGCAACAGTGTAATCCAAAATGTTACGCAGTGTTCCTTTAAATACAGTTCAGTTAGCTTTATTGTTAATCTTACCACGTATTTGCTATATTCTATACATTAATATAATTCTGTAAAATCATAGCAATCTACATTGCTCCAACAAAGTTTTTGTTTGCTTGGGCTGTAAAACAAGGCAAGTTTCCAAGGCAAGTAGTCGTGGCTTGTTCAGACTTTAATGTGTTTTCCCCACTCCTCCATGAGGCCCCTTTAGGTCTGTCAATCATATAGTATTTTGTGTTGGAATTTGTGCAACACTTTTCACCTTCAGGGATTTTAGCCAGAACATTTTGCTGAAGGTGGTCCAAATAAAGCTACCCTCCAGTGAGCTGCTGTGCAAAGAAACGGGCTTGTTGATACCAGAGGCCAAAAGATAAAAGCCAGACTGGTTCATAAACTTGTTCTGTTATAGTTGAGATACAGAAAAAACAATAAACAATGAAAAATAATGGAAAGATTTGACCAATTTGTGCAGTTTAAAATTGGTAGCAGAAACAAAAAATGTGCCACTGACATACGGTCACTTAGATCAGGGGTTTTCAGCCGGGAGACCAGGGGTGCCATGGGAAAAGGTTGATGATTTGTTAATGAACACAAATAGGGTTGAATGATCAAAAAACATTCCATTTAACTTCTGGAAATCACCTGTAACCCAATACAATGTTAGTTTAAACAGGTTTAGTCGCAGAATAAAATACTTAATTCAACAATTTAGTTTTAATAAAGCATTTTCCAAGGTGATGTGGCGCTACGTAGCAAAAAGATGCGGAGAGCCGACACTTCTGTCTTGCCATGTGCAGCGGGTTTGGTAAAGCTGAGCGAGCTCTGGGGAACATATCGAAACAGGTTAGGTATAATTATTTCTCTTGAGTTTTTATTTGGCTTAAAACCATCCACGGATGCCTGAGAAACATCCCGGCAAAGTCTGCAACCTGAAAGTGAGGTTAATTGAAGACTGTTTTAATGTGCACGCGGTAATTAGCGATGGCGATCAATCAGTGGCAACACACGCCGGGTTTCAAAGTAGAGATTTAAGATTTTAGCTACTTCGCCATTCGGTTTAAACCTATCCTGCTCTGTCCTGAGAGAGCAGGACACAGAGAGAGGAGCAGACAGGACCAGGGCAGACATTGCACTACAGACATAGGAGGAGATATGACTTTGATTCAAGTAGGCCTATGTTTTATACATGTTTTAAATTGGGTAAATATACTAATCAAAGTTAAAACAGTGCAATAGGCCCATGGTAGGCCAGATAGGAAGCCTAAAGGCATTCATATCATCTGGCACTTGACAAGAATAGCTTATATTGAAATATTGAATAAGAGGGACACTAAAGGGTTAATTGTGATTAGCAGATGTAACATAACAATGTGAAGGGGTGCCACAGACTGCGGAAAGCACGTTTAGTGGTGCCCCAGAGCTGAAAAGGTTGCGAACCACCATTACAGTCTTTCCAGATTCCACTGAAAACTTTGCAAAACATGAAATTTAGACGAGTTGTTTTGTAGGGAAAGGTGTTTATTTTGTTCAGGGAAAAGGGGAGTGTGCCGTACATCTGTAGCTGTTTAACATTTCATAAATGGGGACTTTCTGGTAAATATGAGTGTGCCAAAAGAGCTGAGAAAATCTGGGCAAGGAGGGAAAGAAAAACATTGAATATACAGGATGAATAAAGAAACACAATTCAAATGTTCTTCATAAAATTGCAACACAACATTTTCTTCCCAGCCCAAACCAGTGTAGCGATAGTTTTGAGGATCTATATGTGATTGGATCGACACAAAACATGTCAGAGTAAATTATTTGCTGTGAGCCATGCTTTAGGCCAGACCAATCTAGTCTAACCCTCACCCAATGACAGCCCTGTTGCTAGCTCTGTTGAAAGCTTGGAGAGCTAAATACAGTACGTACTTCTGAAATGTACGACACAAACATTTCCGTAACCTCACCACTCAATAAAGTTGATTCATTTTGGGAGATAAACCAGGCCCAATCAGACAAGTCACAAACATGCAAACATATCATCACAGCCATTTGTAATTAGTGAAATGGATTTTAGAGAAATCAAAGAGCCTTTCGGTCGGTGCTGAAGCAATTTGTTTGACGCTTAAAACATGCCCTTGCTTGTTTCATTGGCTTTCTGTTTTCTAACCTTATTTTATCTTCAATACTGCAGCTGCCATAGCCACGTCAACATTAGCAGCAATCCTTTGTTAATAAATTGTTGGTCATAAGGTCAGACGTTTATATAAGGGTTTATTGTGTAAAGGCCCCACATCTTTATGAAGGGATTATGAGTCTGAAGACTTGTCTAGACGAGTGGTTCTCAAACTGTGTTGTGTGGGGCACTTGTGAAACACTGACCTTTACTGTTTAAATGTAGAGGAGACGGGGGCTGTTTGTCTCACAGGTTGTTTTGTCACATTGCTGCTCATAGCCACACTAGAGGGTGCTGTATGTTAGTACTAGTACATTCTTCTCATCTCTTGCAATGATAGTTTTGTCAATTAGACAGAAGACATGACATTTTCAAATAGTCATACCTTTTCCCAAAGTTTCTCATCTGCGTTTTTTTAGTGTCATAAACATAAGACACAGATGTTTTAGCTTTGATTTGAGGCATTTCTGAGCTGACATGCCAAAGCAATCTGTTAGCTAGCTTAGATTGTTTGAAAAGTGGATATTTGCGTTTGATGTTTCATGGATTCAGGGGTTGGTTGTCACAAGATAAATGGTAAATGGTCACATTTATATAGCGCTTTTCTACCTGCTTTAGGCACTCAAAGCGCTTTACATCAAGGAACCACTCACCCATTCACACTCTCATTCATACACCAGTGTATGCAGCCACTGGAGGCAAGGTGGGTGAAGTGTCTTGCCCAAGGACACAACGACAGTGTACACCTGCGGGGATCGAACCGCTAACCCTCTGATTACAAGACGACCCGCTCTACTACTTGCGCCACTGTCGCCCCAAAGATGTATTTATTAGTGAGTATTTTAGTATTTTACGCTTATTTTGAAACAAAGAGGCTACACATTTTAGTAACAACAATAGGGACAACCAACCTCACATATTGTAACAATCTGCCCGACACATGATGGGGCACATTTGGACACATTTTCCACCAAATGTGCTGTCACCCTACATGGTCCAGGGTACAGTACACAGATTCACTCGTATTTACGCTACTCTATACATCTAGCCACCATGACACAGGCTTCTCTTTAGGGAGCGGGGTCCACCAGTTGGCTCCTCAACAACGCAACACAATACTGAAAGAAACAACAGCCTGTGAGACACGATGAGAACACTGTGGATAAATACTGCCTTTTGATGGACTTTATGGAATTATTTTGAAGCCCCAAGACAAAAACTAAAGGAAAGAAGTGACTAAAAAAAACAAACTATGAAGGTAAGCTATGCACTAACTGCCGTGCTAACAGCAGCTAAAGTTGTGCTAACAGTGGCTTGTGTCATAGATCAGAAAAATCACCTCTTACAACGGCAGTATCATTTTGTGAGATATGAATCATGTAGGACATCTCCTCTGACAAATCCGAGGCCGGCAGTCTGTTCACATGGAAGTATCAGTTCAGCTTGCTTTGGCCCAAGGCAGTTCCAAAAACAGTCTCACATGGAAACAACAGACAACGTGGGTACTGTAGACGGGCTTTGCATGTGTCGCACGAAATACGCCAGTGGAAAAGGCCAAATTATGACACTCGATTTTCCCAAGACCTACTCTAAAACAAGGTTTACAACCAGCCCCGTTTTCTTCTACTCAGAGTAAACTAGTCTTAAGGGGTACTTAAGTCAACTTTTAAGATGCTACTTTGAAAACCTAAATTTGTAGGTACGTCGTCTATGGCTGATGGCGAGAAGTTGGAGGATCACTGCACTCCTCTCTAGGCAAAGTTGAATTTAGTTTTTTTAGGGGCATTCGTCATCTCATCCTAATGCTCCCAACTCTCTTGCAGAAGTCTTTCTCGTTCTGTTGTCAAGTGATGGAAAGTTATTCTTCTTGAACATTTGCCATCGCGGGAGCTAAAAGACATAATGGATAAAAAGCAGGACGACGTGTTCTTTGCTGTCGCCGCAGAAAGCTTTGTTATGTGGCTGGGTCATGGTCATTTCGTCCCATTACACTCCTGTCATTTGCTAATTGGAGACGCAGAGGCAGAGAAAGAAATGGAGAGGCTGAATGAAAAACCACTGGGACAGATCTGCTATGTCACGTCGTTATGAAGAGCTCGGGTCGCTTTAACATTGAAGGGGTTGGGAACTAGGTCAAATTTAATATAAATGTCGAAGGTTGACAATTAAGGGCTAAAATACACTGGTCATTTGGACAATATGAATATGTCTTATGTGAAAATGAATAGAAAATTATTCTTTTGAAGGTTTTGTTTTTCCAGAGGGATCTTTGAATTTTAACTCCCCAAAAAGGTGAAAATTCCCTCAAAAAAAAAAAAAAAAAAGTTTACTGGTAGAATTTTAGATTTTTTTTTGCCTTTATTCAGAGAAAATGATAACACAAAAAAAAAATATTTTTCACTGATAGCTAGTACTAGTGGGTGTATGAAGCCATTTATTCAAACAACTGTGTTTACTCTTTTCAAAAAATTATGAGAATTGAAAGTACAAAATGACCCTGATCAAAAGTTTACATACCCCAGTTCTTAATGCCTTGTATTTCCCCATTGACAGCTTGGAGTCTTTTGTGGTAGTTGTGGATGAGGCTCTTTATGTTCTCTAATGGCAAGTTTGGCAATTCTTCTTGGCAGAAAGCCCCCAGTTCTTCCAAATTCCTGGCCTGTCTTGCATGAACTGCACGTTTGAGATCTCCCCAGAGTGGATCAATAATATTGAGGTCAGGAGACTGAGATGGCCACTCCAGAACCTTCACTACGTCTATGGTTGTGGCCAAAAACTTAAATTTTGAATTTTGGTCTCATCGCTCCAAATAACTTTGCTCCAGAAATGTTGAGGCTTATCTCTGCACTGTTTGGCATATCGTAAGCGAGATATTTTGGGGCATTTGCGTAGTAATGGCTTTTTTCTTGCAACTCGACCATGTGAATAAGTGCCTCCTTATTGTGCATCTTGAAACAGCTACACTACAAAAACTCATATCTTAGTAAGTTAGGTAATCTAGAAATTAGCAAAATTTTCTTGAAATAAGTACATTTGTCCTTGGTTTGAGAAACTAAGTTCAAGATAGTTGTCCATGGGGCAAGTTTTTTACACTTAAATTAGGCAAAAACACCAATAACAATCTTATTTCAAGTTTTTTTTGTCTAATTTTGAGTGTGTTGAGACCTTTTTTCTTAATTTTAGTGTAAAAAACTTGCCCCATGGACAAGCATCTTGAAATTAGTTTCTCAAACCAAGGACAAATGTACTTATTTCAAGAAAATTTAGCTAATTTCTAGATTACTTTACTTACTAAGATATGACTTTTTGCAGTGTACACAACGTTTTTTGAGGGATCCTGAATTTCAGCTGAAGTTATTTGAGGATTTTCCTCTGCATCATGCACAATTTTTCTGGAAGTTGTGGCTGAAACTTTTGTTGGTCTACCTGATCGTGGTTTGGTTTCAACAGAATCCCTAATTTCCACTTTGTAATCAGTGTTCGAACTCTGCTTATTGGCATTTCTAGTACCTTGGTTATCTTTTTATATCCCTTTCTTGTTTTAGGCACTAAATCACCTTTTTTCGCAGATCCTGTGACAAATCTTTTGCTTTTTTCCCAATCCCCATGACTCAGAAACCAGAAACATCAGTGCAGCTCGGAATGGAAGAAGCAACGGTCTGTCAAGAGCCCAGGAATTCAGACCACACTAATTGCAAGCAAACAGATCACAAGTGACAATCGTTACCTTTTTGGTACTTTCAATTATCATTATTTTTTGAAAAGAGTAAACACAGTTCTTTCACACTACCACTACCAAACAGCGAATAATATATTATTTGTGTTATCATTCATTTTCTCTTCTTGCAGTGTCTCACCATATCACAGAGATAACACAGTGTGACATGAGAACTGAACTTATCACTGGACCTGGAGGTGGTGCTCACGACCCAATCACAGACCCCAAGATGATGGTTAGGAGTCTGTGCTATAGCTGACAGGGGATCTTGCCCAAAGGTGCATAAGTTCATGGTTTACGGTGCTTTTTCTACGGCCATTAAAGATACTGTGAGCGGCATTGTGGGCAGCTTATTAAGAGAACCAGCCTATCCGATTCAGTCTACATGTCAATTACTACAGCTATACCTCTCACACAAATTTGACCATTTTTTCCTCCACTTTACCTGGTCATCGTGGCTTTTATAATTGGTCTATGCCCATCTCGCTGCTTGTGTGCTGGGTCTTCTTGTCTGTTTAGTGTCCAAAGTTTTTTTTGTTGTTTGTTTTTTTTGGGGAGGTCGTGTCCTACATTCCTCATGGGCGTTGTATGCCATGCGTGTGACTTGAGCTGGGCTAACAAGCAGAGATGCCAGGGAGCGCTACCTGTCTGACCCAGTGGGGTAAATTTAGCTTGGGGCATGTCAGGAATGAAGTGAAGAGTGGAGGTTTTAACAAAGAGATTCTTGAACCGTCACATTTTCCCTGCTGCTGCTGCTCGGGTCTCAAGAGAATGAATGGAAACTTTAAAGATGGGAGAACTTTATACCTTACGGGGCCATGTGCAATACTACGATGTCAAAAGGAAATATCAGATTAGTTGGTAAACTTTGGAGAAATTTGAGGAAATCATTTTGTAGCTATAGCTATGGATAGTTCTAATATACAGTATGGTGTTTTCGTTAGCCAAAATGAAATTAGCAGGAAGATTATTGTCGTCTTTGTACACCAAGACTTTGTTTTTTCAATATTTACGCCTGAAACCAACAGCACAAATTTCTCTAGGTAAAAGTAACCTTTTAGATTAGATTAGCAAGTTGAGAGTACATTTTAGGTTAAATGTAAAAAACAATGTAAAAGTAGTCTTGAGATTGAATGGTACAGAGAAGGGTGTGACCAATATGGGGAGCTCCTCCCCCTAGTTGATATTAGGACCATCTGGTCGACTCCGTCAGACTGCTGATGAAGCTCTTGGGATAAGGAGCAAAACGTCCAGTTCTTGTAAGCATAGAGTACAGATGCTGAAATAGGGAGCCTTTCTCTACAGCAGGAAGTTACTTTGAGTTCAGTGTTGGATATTTGTAATCGATATCTGATCCAGTATCATTCCTGGATTTGCACCAGCGTCGGTATTGGAGCATCCTTAGGCAAACAATATTTCAACATGAAGCAAAACAATGAATTTAGTTTCCTCTGAATACTTGACTCTATGAAGACCAAATGAGTCTATACATGTGACTTGATGAGAGTCTGAAAACCTCTGTTTTGAACTATAGTAAAGAGAAATTTTTGGTTAAAACTTGCACCAAATTGTACTATATGGGAAACAATACAACAAATGTATGAAAGGTATAAAAGGAATTTACTGTACAAACTGCATTTTCAACAGTGAATCACAAATATTTTTATCCATTTTCACATTTTAGATGAAAGATATTCCAAAAGTGTTTCGACTGAATTTCTGTGGAAAGGAGATTTGGAGAAAACTTTCCATGCTGCGTTAAACCAATATTAAATCATCTTCCTGTGGCCAGAAAAAGATAACTCGATCTTTTATGGCATGAGTGGTTTCCAGCTTCACTTTTACTGTGTTTGAAGAGTTGTGTAATGGATCTGGTGCATGTAGCTCACGCTTAAGTGAGAAAACTGCAGGATGACACTGTCTATTTTTAAACCATAATGTTACAGTAGAGTGGACTCCTGCCAAGTTGCAGCAAAAGGCACCTCAGGTCACTGCGGGGAGAGGAATGGAAATGATTTTGTTCTAGGATTTTGTGGTACAGTGGTAAAAGTTGTTTTAGTAGCAGTAGTTGTTATTTGAACAGTTGTAGTAGAGGCCGACCGATATTTCTAAGGGCAATGCCAATACTTTGGGGTTTTGGTTGGCTGATGATAAGCGCTACTGATATTAAAGATTAAAAATAAAATCTTGTATATAATCTTGCGTTTGATGTTAACCGTGACAGCAGGGGGCACTGTGTTAGGGCCATAGGGCTGATTTAATGAGGACTTTCATGTTTAGTGACAATTACCTTAAACAACAAACTTTTTTCTTAGACTGTTGTATTATTATAATATTCTGTAATAATAATTATAATTTGTAGACCTATTACATATTGCAGTAGCCTATTGCACCAAGTTGCCGGTCTATTACAGGCCTATATTTATAAACATGTAAGAAGTCTGGAATTTAGCTTATACTTAATATATTAATATTAAGGCTAACATAGGGATTTTACATTAAAACATTTAAAAAATAAATGATTTCACAATTGTAAGCACCTTTAAAAAAAAAACACAGCAAAGCACAAATGACAGCCACAGCTGGCTCGAAGCCGCCTAACGAGAAGCATTCACACACACCTGGGTCAAAAGCCGTGAGGGCGGAGAGTGGGCGGGGTTTGCATAAAAGGCGCCTTAATTATGAAAAAAGTTGCACCGTGAGCAGAACTTTCGAAAAGATGGATGAAGTGGAACTGTTTGCGCTATTGCTGCTCATGCGGCAGGTTAAAAGACAGAAGGATCGTGCAAAGGTAATATCATTGATCGAAGAAAGAGAAAAGACAGAAATGGACATGGAGCGACAGCGCGCACACAGGCACCTGCGCGAGAAGGCAGCAGTCTACTGGAAGTTGGTCTTGCAGCACAAACAAACCATTTGGACCCTCGACAGACCAGTGGCTTTCTCTTTACGCAATGATAATATCAGCATATTATGCTCCTCAACATGAACGATGATGAATTTTAAAAACACTTTTGCTACTCCCAAGAGGCTGATTAGCCAATCACCGTGCGCAAGCACATGCAGATGCACGCCGCACTGGTCCATATGTCTGGGTTGGACCCGTGGATTCTTCGCATTCATACAATGGGGGCTAACTGGGTAAAGGCAGGGTGCAGCCCGCGTGGCATAGTGTGTGTGAATTTGGCTTATGTTTCTACAGGCCTTTCTGATATACTGTGTTATGTAGGATGTGCACTCCAAATCCAAAAATAAGGCAGATACATTTTTTTTATGTCCTAAATCTGCAAAGTAGTGCTAAACCTGCAGCGGTAAACCTGCAGACCAGAGCCGCTGCAGATTCAGGACCACAGATTTACGACCGCACGTCC
>OMNZ01052965.1:11216-23421 GCA_900303255.1 Lesueurigobius sanzi
CTGGGTTGGACCCGTGGATTCTTCGCATTCATACAATGGGGGCTAACTGGGTAAAGGCAGGGTGCAGCCCGCGTGGCATAGTGTGTGTGAATTTGGCTTATGTTTCTACAGGCCTTTCTGATATACTGTGTAAATAAGGCAGATACATTTTTTTTATGTCCTAAATCTGCAAAGTAGTGCTAAACCTGCAGCGGTAAACCTGCAGACCAGAGCCGCTGCAGATTCAGGACCACAGATTTACGACCGCACGTCCACATCATATAAAAAAAAAAAATCTGCCTTATTTTTTTATTTTGTCGGCCGATAGCCGATAATGTAAATCACCCATATATTGGCCCGAAGTTGTATTGCTAACAGTAGTCGTACTTCTTGTAGTAGTTGTATTATAAATAAATGTAATCCCAAGAAGTTGATACATTGTGTAAATTGTGTTAATATGGGAGAAATATTGGTGCTGGTCTTTGTAAGAACATAGTAGCAGTGGCTGTAGTAGTTTAAGTATTACTTCTAATATAAGATGCAATATAAGTTATATATAGATCATAGACCAGGTTTAAAATGGACAGAGGGGGCTTTCCCCATAGCGTTCAGCACAAGCTAAAGAAAGCTATTTCATGCTAGCTGTTGATCTGTGTTTTTGGAGCCGCTTCGATATTATGTCTGATGAAAATTAAAACAGGGAAAGGAAAAAAAAATAGAATCATGTATTTTATGTTAAGTCAAATACGTAGATCTAAGAATGTCAATCTCGTGACCAATAATGACTTAAAATGGTGATGAAAAGTTTCAATGGAAACCCCTTTAGAGCAAGGAACTTCATGCAGCTATTAGTGCTGCTATGTCCATGTTTTCCACAATCTTTGATATAGACAAGATACAATGAGCCAGTTGTTTGTTTGTTTTTATTTTACATTTTTCAGTGTCCTAGCTTTTCTGGAATTGTAGTAGTAGTAGTAGTAGTTGTAGTAGTAGCAGTAGCAGTAGCAGTGCGTGTTGTGATGGTGGTAGTCCTAACCTTTACGTGTCTGTTTCACTACTTAACCCTGTTTTTTCTTCCCAGTTACTGTACTTGCCAGTGTTGGGGCCCAGTTCTCTTCCTGTGTACGTCTTTCCCCCTCTCGCCCTGAACAGTTTGTTTGTTTTGTTGGATTCCAGTTCATTACCCCAGCTCCCTTCACAATGACCCCCGCGTCCTGCCCGAGCCTGTGGCCAGTCTGAGAGCCAGCCACCACAGTCCAGTCTTTTACTTACTGGATAATGGTAAGAGCAGGGGAGGATTCAGACCTCTGTCCTAGACACGTGCCTGTTGGTTTGGATTCTGGATGGCATTTTTGGAAGAGGGGAGGGAGAGGGGGGGTACACTCATGCACCTGTGCATGCTGATCTGCTGCCACACTGTGAGCAACACTACCGCTGAAGACAGTTCTTTGAGACCATGTTTGATAAGGATTTACTTACACGGTCCGTGTTCTAGCTCTAGCTGGGGGTATTTATGCATCTCCTCCCTAACTTCAGTCCAAGTTGGTTGATATGACATGCTTATCTTCTCAAGCAAGGACAAGAGCATGGATGACTTGAGGTGGGTAGTGATGGGCAAAATGAAGCAGGCTTTGGAGCTAAAGTGGGCGTGCCAAATAAACCTTTGTATTTCATAAACCAGGAGATCAAGAGGACATTATGAATTCATGGGTTTATGTGACCCTAAAACCTTGAAATTCTCATAACCTCCAAACCCTTGTACATACTCTGTCAACTTAGGCACTGAAGAAAAGGGAAATAAACTTTATTAATTGCAATAATTAAACTTCAGGTGGCAGAATAGAGTGAGGCATCAATTTTGAATTATTTGCTGACACAGTGATCTGTGAAGCCCCATTGGTTCATTTAGCTTCATTTTACCCATCACTGGAGGCGGGATCATGGGCGGGACTTCACAAAGTAACTTTTAACATTTTTTCTTGGAGAACCGAAATGGTGAGGTACAAAGGGTAATTTATTTATTTGTTTATTTTAATAGAAAGATCAAATCACTAAATAAAAAACACCATACAGGATCATTCATTCAGACCAGTTTATGTAACAATTTTAGCATCAGAACCAAAGTTGTAAAAGAAAACTAGGCTTACAAACCTATGGGGCACAATAGACACTGGAGTTGTGATGAATAGCTCGGAGCTAGAGCTAACACGGTACATAGTAACCTCTGGCACGGTCAATGTGATCCATTTAAAATGTTGGACAGGGCACACCTACACCTCTCTGTCCACAGTAGTCTCATTTCCTGGTTGCTTGCAGTGTACAGTGCTGATGGGGTGTTAGCAATAGCGTGTGTGTTGTGCTCGTGTGTAGTGGACTGCTGGCATTGCATTGTCTCCGTGTCCCGCTGCAGATCAGGGCTGAACCTCCGATCATCCATCATTTAGCTTCACTGTGAGGCAGGAGCTTTGGGCGGAGGAGTGAGTGCCTGTCTTCATAGTGTGTAGTGTTTATATCTGCAGGTTCTCATTGTAAGCCAACATGTCTTTAGGTCAACATGCTTTTAATATGGAGAGGCTAAGTGTGTGTCAGTAGCTACACAGTGTCATCTTGTTGTCCTCTTGGCTAACATTCATCACTGTCTTGTCTAATAACCGCATGGTGCCCACTGTGGCCAGCTGCCGTGCTGATAAATGCGACTTCAGCTTGCTTTGTTGTAGCTTCTAGTCTTCAGTATTACTGTCGAAATAAAACAGTCCCAAGTGTTTCCTCCACAGCAAGGGGATTATTTCTACTCTAGACTTTTCTAATTAAAAACAATATTTCCTGAAACACCTTAGGACCCAAAGCACAGCTTGCTGTAATCAAAGGTCTGTGCTTTTTGTGTAGGAAACACTTGAAGTCACGTGGTAAAATACTGGGATTATTCCAACAAATGGAGATATAAACTTAACACTGGCATGGTTTGCAAGTACTAACTATGAAGACACAAAGCTGAAAGATGTACTGTACAAATTGATGACACATCTTGTGGGAACAATGTCATAATGGTAGAGTTAAATACAGGTACCTGCTGGCACCACATGGTGACACAATATATCAGCAAATACATTTAGATTGTACACAGATCATTCTTAAACTCCAGATGAACTATCTGAACCAGTTTGATCAAAGAACATGTCTCTTTTTATTTCCATAAAAGTAACATACAAACACACACAGGTCTACACTTCGTGGTCATCCTTGTCATTATCAGGCTCTACAGAGACATACATCACTGATATTACTTTTTATAGGGAAACTGAGTTATCTCAAGTTTAACCTTTGCAGTTCTCTGCAAAATGCTTGCAAAATGTTTTAAACTGTTCTTTTGTTGCGCTCTGTGACTTTATTGACACCTTGTGGTGTCCTGTTGATCTGTCCTTCCTGTCACACGTCCCAGGCCCAGCTCCAGCAGTTAGTTTTGAGTTCCCTCAGTGATATCCCCCAGTGCTCTTGGTGTAACATGCCGAGGGAGCACTGAGGACGCTGGCCTGGGACAGTTTGGAGCATGTGTTGAACTGTGCCTGTCATGTGCATGTCCTGACTCAGTTCAGTGGTTTGGTTTGGTTTGCTTCATCCCTCTTATGTTTGCATTGTTTTCTATTATTTCATCCTTTTGTTTTGAAAGGAATAACTGGTGCTTTGTTTCCTATGCTTTTGTTTCAGTAAAGGGACCCGGCAGAAAATTAAGTCTGCCCACAGATCTTAAGACTGATCTTGGTACGGTAGGCGAAAGCCAGCAGTTTTCCTTTTGGTCCATTATTTTATGCTTTTGTTGGACTTTTTCCTGTTTTATTCTTCTTTTAAATCCCCTTTGTTCAGTTGTGGTCACTCTCTCTCCAGCAGCACATGAGTCCACTGGCCTGAAGTGTGTTTTGATTTCTCTGTTGTATGTCTTCTACATTTTGCAAGTGTTTCTAAAGGTGATTTTTAATCATGACCATTCTTTAAATCTGAATCTCTCCGCCTTATCATGATTGGGCCACACAACCTTTCCTTCATAACAGCTTTGCTCTACAGTGATTGGGTTGTACGCTACTTTCATCTTAACTGGACCATCTTTTACTGACCATTCACATTACACAGAGACTTCCCCTCATCTCTAACAACATAAACTCACAGGTTTGTGTTTGCTTCTCGACATGCTGTCTCCTCTAACCTCTCTGAACTCTGGTGTTACTGCGTATTCATTTCTAAATACTTTGTCTATGGTTTCATCAATGGTGTTTAGTGACTTACTGTTGTTTGGTGATGGAGCGTGAGAGTAAACAGCAGGAAGGATCTGTCATAAAGTCTATGAAGATAATAATATTTTAGCAGGATGTAACACATTTGACATCACTGTTTCAAGAAAATACAGGCCATATTGTATGGTCATTTACAGGTAATTTACAATTTTCTGAATGGTGTTCATCTTGTCTTGTAGTTACTTTACTGTTTAAGTTTCTTCTATATCATGAATTACACATCGCTCACCTAATTGTCTGATATAGAAGAAACTTAAACAGTCATATATTACATATATTGCCATGAAATAACAGATGTTTGTCCTGTTAATCTAATGATCTGATTATCAAGATGCCTTGCAATTACTGTGTTATAAAGAGAAACAATAACTGGGAAAATGGAGGGGGGGCTTTTTTTACGGAAAAGACATTTTTTTAAGCCAAAGATGGTCTCTTTATTAATGTTAAATTATAACAGTCGAGTACAATCAGGCTCTGAATCCTGTAGTAAACAGAATATGACACTTTTTTCATTTCTTCTCTTGTCTGCACCAGTGCAGCTCACACAGCTGTGCCTCTGGTCAGGTGTTGCAGTCTGAGGGGTTTCATCTTTGACATTAATTTGTGTTTTAAACAAAACAAACACTGGATCTTTCTCACAGTCAGAAAAAACAGTTATTTACAGCTGTGTTTTCAGACTGAACTGCTGTGCATGCGCTCTGCACATTCCTTTGTTTCTGTCATTAAGAAGAAAAGGGATCAGATTGAAGCTAATTATTTTGCACCCATGGTTTTCTTTACACACAACCGCCTGTTTTAAGGACAAACTGACTCAATTACATGACCACATACCTGTAGGTCTTCAATTTAAAAACACCTTTTAGATTTTGTGACACAGGTTTGTATCTACAGTATGTATCATAAATTATTATGTGTTCAGCACAAGTTACTGTAATGTTAAAAATTCTACTTAGTTCTTAATGTTCCATAAGACATATATAATATTATTATATTTTATGTATATATTTTTTATTATATATATTATACTGTGAACAAAGGGTAAAGAATAACCAAAGTTGGGAGAAGGAAGTGTGTTCAAACTGTAGCTACCTGTACATATTCTCCAAACATCCATTTTCCAGCATCTTTCTCTCCTTATGCTACCTTTTTTACTTCTGCTGATGCACCAAACCTGTCTCTATCCCTTTCTATTTACCTACATCAAAATGTTAACAATCTTAGAGCACATTGATAAACTCCTTATGCTGCCAGTGTATCCAGCCTCACAGCTGAACTCAAATACTCCAGTCCACTTTGGTTTTGACTTCACAGCTTTAGCATGTTTTGTTTATAACATGTTGTGAGGTTGTGTACGGCAGCATTGGGATGAACAATATTTGAATAAGTTTCATTTCTCCCTCTTCTCCTTTTGGCTAATGCTTTACCATTGTTGCAGATCATGTGAATGGACATTGCACTAGCCCCACCTCCCAGCCCTGCTCAGCGGGAAAGCCCCGCATCCCGGTGGCTCCGGAGGGGAGGCTTGCCCGCAGAGGCCCCGGCCGACCGCCCTTCCGAAAGGCCCAGTCTGCTGCTTGCATGGAGATCTCTTTGCCTGTGTCCCACACTGAAGGTGTGTGCTTGTCCCCTCCCTCTAACATCCCCACCCTTCTAACAAGTGCATGCATCCTCTCCCCACGGGGTAAGTGGATTACAACTTGTTACAGAATAACACAGGCAATCGCATGCTAATGCATGTTAGCAGCTCAACTCCTCCAAACATGAGTAGAAGTAAAGCTATATTACACACTGTTCTAACAAGATTTGGCTGAATAAAACTGGAGTCATTTAGTCTAACAATGCATTTAGAATTTAAATGCATTCATAACCAAAGTACAGAGATTGAATCACAATTTTGTGGGCCATGTGAAAAGGATTGTGCCACATAACACCAGAGGACTGCTTCAATTACTGCAACTTGCATTAGCATCCCTTTCTAACAATTCATTTTTGCCTGAAGAAGAATGCAAGAAATGTTCCTTGCATTGTGTTTTTGCTTGTCTAAACTTTGTCACGGGCCTTAAGGTTGGTGCTTTATTTATTCTGTTTATCTCTTCGATAATGTTTATGTGGGTGTAATATAAATGTTTCTGCACACAGTATGATATGTCCTCTGTGCAACGTTCTTCTTTGCTTTCAGTCCACAGGCATTTCAATAGAAAAACTCATTATTATGCAATATTTCCCTACAACATATTATATATATATATATATATAACAGGTGCTCTTCGTTCGGTTTGTACAAAGCGTTTCTTTTAGCATGATCTGCTCTTGGGCATCGTGACATTTCTCATCGACAGTTCGGACATTGTCCTTACATTTGAATTTGACCCTCGTCGTCTGAAATCGGATCAGAGCCAGTGTCACGTCCATGTTGTGTGTGGGAGTGTGTGGATCCTTTGTGTAACAGAAACTTGTCTTGTGTTCTGTCAAAGCGGGCCAGTCGTTTTTGTTTACATCACCCTGACAGTAAGTTGTGACACGTCGGTGTAAGCTCATCCATGTGACACAAGGGCACGGTAGAAAAGTGTGTGAGTGAAAAGCTAGGAATCAGTTTAGACCACAATTAAGTACAACGGTGCATTGTACAATCACTGTCAATAAAAAGTGAGATAGCCGGCAATTTAAAAGCTCTATACAAAGTGCTATTTGAATGTTGACAGTGAAGTGGCAGGAAATTGGTTCTCTCTGGACGGAGCCGTAATGGCATGTATGAAGGACTGCACTTAGCCGGTCTCTGCCATTTTCTTGTCATGTGCTCATATCCCACCCACTCAGCCGCATATCCATCAAAATGAGGGACAGTTACAGTAAAATATCACATAAACTAAACCGTGTTCTCTCACTTTAAGTTTCCAAAGAGGCAAGTTCCTTTGTTTTAAGCTTTTAACATTAAAACGTGCACCTTGAAACAATTAAATGGCATAATTTTAAAGACCCTGTAGTTTAACATTGAGGTGGAGGGCAGCTGAAAATTTCATACCGGAAACTTTCGTAACTTTCAAAATGCAGATTTCTACTCTTAGTTTGTTGCTAATTTCCCTGTAATTCCTGGGCCAATCCACATGAAACAAAAACTGCCACAAAGTTCAATGTCTTCTCTGTCAGCACATATGAACTAAAGTGTAATTATTTTCTCATAAAGATGTTCTAAAGTGGAGACATTATTCCAAAGCATGTCGATGATGTTGGCCAGTAGAAAGGAGTTTCAGCCATAAGAATAATATGGCAGGTTTGTGAATCCAATCACTATCAAATACCGATCAAGTATCCAACAACTTTTTGGAAATTTTCACTCCCATAGTAACTTTCCCATAGAGTAGTATTGTCCCCCTGCTCTCCATGTGAAATGCAATTCTATGCAATTCTAACATGAACGCAACCTATAATATTTTGTAACATAATTCCTAGCCTTCTTTATGCCCTTTTACAGATCCAAAGACTGATTGAGATATTGAAACTCCCTTAAAAAAAAGAAAAAAGAAAGAAATCTTTACCTCTGTCAACAAAATATACACCCCTATTGTGTGGCTGTCCTTCATTTTCCCATTTTAAGGCCAACCACAGGTGAATAGGGACAAAAATAAAAATGTAGAGACATCAATTTGAAACTTTTTTGCAGATTATAGACATAAGAGAAAGGAGTTCTTTCATTCAAAGTTTTCATAGTCATTTCATATAATAACAGATCAGGTTTAAATTGTATGTATTTTGTTTCTATATTAATTACAAAAAAGAATATGCTCAGAGAGGGATTGTATGGAAGCGTAGAGGGTTAAAATGTAAAAATAATATATATATTTTTGCTGGTATTACTTTTGTACAAGATAATTTCATGTTCGTACAAGTTAGTTTTATGTTTGTACAAGTTACGGATCACGTTCGTACAAGATGTTTTCGTCTCACGTTATTTCATAATAACAGATTATCTTGTTCGTACAAGATGAGTAATTTTCATTATGTGATAACGTGATATGGAATTATCTTGTACGAATGTGATACCAGCAGAAAAATAAATTACGCGTTTGAACCCTTCCGTAGATTTGGGTGTTTTTGTTCGGCAATGTATTATAACTGGAAAATGGTGTCTGTGGGTCCAACTAAATGTGGAAATGTGGTTGCAATAATGTGAGAAAAATATATTTTGAGAAATTATGAAGAATCTAAATCTTCCAGGGCAGCTGTAGCCACAATAGTAGCTTAGCACCACCAAGTATGGAGTATTGCTATTTACATGGCATTATTCATTCTGGTCTGAGTGTCCAGAAAAGCACTATATAAAACCAATGTATTATTATTCAAAAATGAATTTACCTGAGGAAGGCCTAGTTGCAGAAACGTTGCACTGCTCCTGTTAATAAAATCTCACTTATTGCAAGCTCGACAGTGGGCGTGAGAAAAAATGTCCTTTGAAATTTCAATTCCCAATATGATTCTATGAAGAAAGACTGAATCATTGCAAAAACTAAACACCTTAATGAGAACATTTGACAATTACCGTACGCTAAGAGAGCCAACTGCCCCAAACCATCCAAATCAGACAAGAAAAATAAAGATTTTTTCCTGCAGTGCTTTAATAAAATCCTTTATTTGTTTATAGAATCAGAATCAGAATCAGAATAGAGTTTATTGCCATTGTCAATGAAGGTTTCACAAACTAGGAATTTACTTTGGTGTAGTCGTGCAACATGAAACATAAATATAGATATAAAATAAGATAAATAATAAACTATGGAGAAAAAAATAAAATAGTAATAATTAAATAAAGGCTATAACTATAAGGCATGCATAAAACTAGAAAATAAATAAAAAATAAAATAAAATAGTAACTTAACACAATATACTGCATATACGTACAATATACTTATTGAAATTTCGCCTTGGTGTTCTTAAGTCCATTTTGTGAGCAGTGAAATGAAGGGTGAGAACTGCAGATATTGGACAGAGCAGATGGTCCATAAAACGAGGCACGTGCGAAGAACAGCCAGGAGGGAGGAAGTGGCAGTCATTTTAAATGAGGATTAGTGAAATTAGACTTTTGTCACCTTAAGCAGCATATTTTAATTCCGCACATCGTCATTCTGCCGACTCCCCACACACATTAGTTTATGAAGGCCATTAAAATAATTATTACATTCTCCAAAGTGGGGCCTATCAGGAATTATGAAATTGGAGGAAGATGGCTGCTTGTACTCATTTCTGTTCTGATACAATGCTCTTTGCTGCAGCTCTGACTTGCCGTATTGCAAATTAGTTTGATTAGAAACAAACCCTGTATTTCCACTTAACTTGTCATTATTGCTGTTCATCAGAGTTTCATTGCCATCTTTGGATTTTACTGGTTAAGATGAGTCACTGCAGGTGATTAGGCAAAGTGGTTTGGGCCAGATTGCTCTCTCGTTGCTCGTCTCAAGTAAAAAATAATAATAATGATTGCCTAATCTTCGCAATAAGGTGTTTTTTATTAAACTTTGATGAAACTCTTCTCCATGGAATAATTTGTGAAATTGTAAATCCAAGGGTCATTCTCTCAAATGCATGTTTCTTACATTGTGACAACGACATCTGTATGTAATACAATTTTTAAACTATATGGGCTATATGCACAGCGAGCCCACGTGACCAACTTCCTGGGCCGTTGACAGGGGGCACGCTTCCACCCCGCATCAAATTGCATTGAATTATTAGCAGGTCTCAGACAAATCCAAAAATATCTGACGATAACGTGGTGGACAGCGAGTTACTGATGTAAGTCAATGGCAGTGTGTTAGAAACGTGATGTTGGATGTGAAAACTGGCCTGAAGGAAACGTCAGTGTTCATCGAGGTAGGAACTTTTATCTCGGTGCTAATGGCTAGTGTTCAATAGAAACAATATCAAATTTAAACAACTAAATAAAAATGAAACTGCAGACAGGCCGCTTCTTTATCGTGCATGCTTGTTCAAAACTTTGCGCTAGTTTAATCTGGTGTTAATATTTGGTGTTAAGCTGCCCACACACTACAGGATTTTAAATCTTTTTAGATTTAAAATCTGTGCACAGACCACACACATTTTAGGACAGACATACACACACATGAGGATGACAGAACGTTTTTATTGAGCCACGCCTCCTCAGACTCCAAAAGACTAAAAAAAACCTCCTCTAGTGTGTGGACAGCTTTAGCCGTTAGCTTCGAGGCAAGAACACCTCTCGCTATGATCAGAGGGATGTAACCACTTCCTTCCAGTGAAGTGGTTACATCCAACGTAATGTTTTTAACAAGGTGCTAGTCACATGGTATCAGTCACTCACTGTCCGCTGACAAATCTTGAGGTATTTCTTCATTTCTGTGTGTGATATGCTAACAACTCAATGTAAATTAATAGAGAGAGGAACGGCGCTAGCTATCTGCGAGTCCAGTTGGAAGTCACGTGGGGTTGCTGTGCATATAGCCCATTGTAAAAAAAAAAATCAATATCTAATTCATAGATTTGAACTCCAAAAACAAGGTGAATTCAGAATTTTTACAGATTTTTTCAATGATAACAAACTATCCAAAATCTGAAGAGTTTGCAAAAGCAGATATCTCCATTTTGATTTGTTTTACGTATGTATGGCTGTGCTCTTCAAGTGACACCACCGAAAGTAAAGTTGATTCAATTTGATCAATAACAAGCAATTTTTGATTCGCTAAAATGGTTGTGGTCATTAAAAAGTTGATTTTTGTCACTGGCACTTATCTGTTTTTTTGCAAATGAACTCATCTGTTTAACTAATAAAATAATCATCTGATTCTATCCAGTCATTAGATGTTTTTTCCATCTAAAATATAGGCAGTTATGGTCATGTTTGCTTAAAATGCCTTGATATCACTCATTGTATTTATCTATTTTCCCCTATTCACCTGCTCTGGCCATAACCAACATACTAACTGCCAAATTCCACATCCTCCGCTGCGTAACGTCTCCACTGCGTAACGTCTCCACTGCGTAACGTCTCCGCTGCGTAACGTCTCCGCTGCGTAACGTCTCCACTGTGTGACTGCGTTGCGTCAAGTCCAAAATACGTACCCTGCGTATTTTTTCTCTCCGTCATCGCCGTAGAAGCTACACCAGATCATATCGTACCAAAACGGAAAAAGAACGCCAACAACATCCGTTTTTCAAAATGAAATGTATTAACCTCTTATACCCTACAGGACCCAAATTTGGCACGCTGGGGTTTAAGGGGTTAACGTCTTATACCCTACAGGACCCAAATTTGGCACGCTGGGATTTAAGGGGTTAACCTCTTATACCCTACAGGACCCAAATTTGGCACTGGGGTTTAACGTGTTAACCTCTTATACCCTACAGGACCCAAATTTGACACGCTGGGGTTTAAGGGGTTAAGGGGTTAACCTCTTATACCCTACAGGACCCAAATTTGGCACGCTGGGGTTTAAGGGGTTAACGTCTTATACCCTACAGGACCCAAATTTGGCACGCTGGGATTTAAGGGGTTAACCTCTTATACCCTACAGGACCCAAATTTGGCACGCTGGGATTTAAGGGGTTAACCTCTTATACCCTACAGGACCCAAATTTGGCACTGGGGTTTAAGGGGTTAAATAGCTAACATTTACAATATATTTAAAAACGTTTTGTTGACAGTCACATATATATGCAATGTCTACTGGTTATAAACGAAAACCAAATTGATATTGAGTATGTGTACATTTAATTTGTATGTAGCAATTTTACGTGTTTTCAAACCACCCAGGTCTATTTGTGTTGCCAAAATATAAGTATTATTTTATTAAATACTGTAAAATACCTTTTACCACGAGACCTCATATGAGCTCTGAGATTTGACGCAACCAGGCGCAGAGCAGCCCGTCGCATGAAGTGGGCTTTGGCGAGACGGAGAAAACACGGAG
>OMNZ01052971.1:0-10436 GCA_900303255.1 Lesueurigobius sanzi
TTCCCCTAAACCCTGATGTTGAACAATCATTGTTTTCAGGTCATTTGAGAGTTGTTTTGAGGCTCCCATGTTGCCACTCTTCAGAGAAGATACAAAGAGGAGAAACACTTACAATTGGCCTCCTTAAATACCCTTTCTCATGATTGGATTCATCTGTGTATGGAGGTCAAGGGTCACTGAGGTTACCAAACCAATTTTGAGTTCCAATAATTAGTGCTAAAGGTATTAAAATCAATAAAATGCAAGGGTGCCTAAATTTATGCACATGCCTATTTTTGTTTAAATAATTCTTGCACACTTTCTGTAAATCATATAAACTTTATCTCACTTCTCAAATATCACTGTGTTTGTCTCCTATATGATATATTTAACTGGAATTTTTTATCCAAACAACCAATGACTTATAAAGGAAAATCATGAACATTTACAGGGGTGCCCAAACTTTTTCATACCACTGACTGACTTAAAAGTGCTTGATTTTGAGTGGGCTTGGATTGTCTTCAAATAAGACAATGAAACAAGCTTAAAATAAGAACATTTTTGACTTAAATTGAGACAAAAATGTCTGTGGAAACAAAATGAATACACAACATATTTTCTGATCTGAGACAATTCTTTTTTTCCTATCGTATGTGTAAGAATGTTTCTCAATTTTCTTGGGGGGCCAAAAGTTCTATGACAGAGGGCCAGATTTTACCTCCTGGCCTGACGTTGCCTACCCCTGTTATAGATTGATTGATTGTTGACAGTAAATTTTACCAATTTATTTCATTAAATATCAGGAAAACATCCACATTTCTGATCTTAGTTTATCGCTAATTTCTTTGTCATTCCTAGGCCAAACCATGTGACACAAAAGTTCAGTGTCTTCTCTGTCAGCACATATAAACTAAGGTCTAATTATTTTCTCATAAGAGTGTCCTAAAGTGGAGACAATTATTCAAAAACATGTGCATGATGTTGGCCAGTAGAAAGGACTTTCAGACATGAGAATAGTATGGCAGCATTGTGAATACAATCACTTTCAAATAATGATCAGGGAAATGTTTTCTCAATTTTATTTTTGGAAATTTCTTTCAAAGACTGTTTCTCTCCCATAGAGTTGTATTGGCACCTGTTCCAACTGAAATAGAATTCTATAACATGAGCCTAGCCTAGGTTTTTAATGAAAACAACTTTTATTAAAATGTCTTTTTGTGAACGTTTAGACAGTCTCAAAGGAGAAATTGTATATATTTTCCTCCTTTTACAATTGTGAAAAATCCCCAAATAGCGTTTTTTTTATTGTGTCACAAATACAATAATTGTAATTTTCTCCTTGGATGGATGTGATGCCATCTGAAACCAGCAGCAAACATGATCTAGACATAAACAGTGTCACAACAAGAGGAAAACACAGAGTGTGTCCATGAGCCTGCGTTACCGGGCGGTTATTGGGTAATTGTTTGAATTAGCCATGTTGACCTGATTATTTGGGAAGCCATATGGAGCCTGGCAGGTGAAACATAACCAGGCCATGTTAATTGATGATGGCTCTGTGTCCATACTGTACTGCGCTGTATGTGGGAGCCCCCTGTTTAGTTCAGCAGTAATGGTTTCTCCACACATTCATCAAGTTTGTATGGAGTGCTAATAGGACATTGTTAAGGGGAGAGACTACAGGCAAGTCTATTCTTTCCATTTTCAGGTTTTGGGCCAGTTTGTTCTCTTGCATACATATTTTCACCTGGAAACAAATAAATGACCTAATCTTTAGAATAAGGAGTGTAATTATTCACTGATTCAATGTTTCTCCAAAGAACTATATGGGAAACTTTAACTTCAATGACCATTTTCTCAAAATGCATTATTCTAACATTGTGGTGACATCGTGTGTGACATTCATTTGTGTGTGACTTATTTTGATCATTCTTGATGTCTGATATTGATTTGTTTTTGTCCATATGTATTAGCCCAGTACAATAAAGGCCTTTCAGAAAATATAAATAGAGAATTGTAGTGTGGGAGGAGTGCCATGGTTCTTTGTTTTTCTCTTAAACTTTTTACCGTTCACCTGCAGTGTCTCGACTTGAGCCTACAAAATGTCAAAGAATGTAGCAACCTCCTGTTGATTCTAGCACCATAACAGAACTAGAAATAAATTTACTGTCAAGTTGTCAACATTTCTTTTACGCTCTTGGTGAAAATGATGCCATCTTGTTGAATGAAAAACCTCCAGTCTGTTTATTGGCTTTCCATTAAAAGCATCTATATTTGCTCAGAGACAAAAGGGGGTGGCGGCGGCGAGCGTGCTATGTTACAGCCTGTTGTACCATTTGGGATGCAGCCCGGAGATAAATGGCCTCTATTAGGAGCATTTAATCAGCGTCTGGCCCAGTGCTCCCAGTCTGCTCCGCCAAACCCCTCCGCCCCCCGGGGAAAGATTAATGGATACAAGAGATTTCATCAGGTCTGGGGATATGAGCCCGTAATAATCGTGTCTGTTTGCTTCTGTTCTCAGATGGACAAAGACTCGGCAGCGTGTCGTCACAGCGCAGGCAAGGTCTCTATTAGAATAAGGCGCACGCGGAAAGGCAAGAGGCTCAAGTGAGGATGAGGTAAAACTCCAAAATATACAAGCCCTTTCCATAACATGGGACTATAATGAGTAAAGTAAAAGCTCATTGGAACGTTGTTCCTGCGTAAAATCCTTTTCCTAACCTTAAAGACACTATAACTGATTTTTCCCAAGTAGAGGACTGAAATTTGTTTTGTCCTCCTTTAGAATATTGTAAACTCAGACATTTCATTTGATTTTAAACGGTTATTATATAATGCAGTGTTATTGCAATATGTGTGACATTCTTTTGAAAGGGTTCATACTGTCTTCATTTTAACTGTTTCAATTTTAGTTGGACTGAAGGTTTGGTTACCTGCTTTGCTAGTTTGGGCTACTTCCTTGGTCAGAAGCGTCATGTGATGGTGAAGTGTCTGAAGCTGCTCACATGGATTTGCCTTCTCCAGGACGGTTCTCAGGTGTGACATAAGGTGTACGCTCCCTCGTCCCGGTTCATCCATGTTGGTGCATGTTTCCTGATCTCGATGGCTTCTCTGATCCAGCGCTGATACCTGTTGCTTTGGGCATGGGTGAACCTGGCATTATCCATTTAAGCAGCTTCAGACTCATCACTCCATCATCATGTGATGCTTCTACAGGAAGTAGCTGAAGCTAGTAAAGCAGGTAAACAAATGCTCTGTCTCACTAAAACAACATTTAAAACAGTGTGTCACATTGTGTGTCCACATGTGTACTTCTCCTGCAGGCTGTCGCCCATGTCCAGTGTGATTGGTTCCATCTGTTCTGTACTCCTCAAACAGAGCCTTCCCAAAGCCACCTTCACCCCCAACTCTCTGCACCCATCTCCCCTGTGTCACCCATCTGCCTACTCCAGATAGCATGGCTTCAAATTCTGATCATAGAAAAATTAAATGACACAAATGCTCTGTTTAATCTTCCTTGACTACCTGGTGATGTTTATTCAATACTACAATCAGTGGTTTTCAAACTTTTCATTTGACCTCCCAAGTACCAGCAGGATATGAGCAAGATCAAATAAGAAATAAATCAAGTCTTTAAATGGTCTAAAATTGACCTAAATTGGACTAAACTGTCCAAACAAGGTGTAAATCATCTAAACCCTAAAAACCTTTCACTTCCAAAAGCATACATGAAATTCTCATTTCTAATTGTAGTGGCCGTGAACCCCTGACACAAACCAATAGACTGCAAAGTGGTGATCTTCTTTCAGACAAAAAACTGCTGGAAACTCCACAATATGCTTAATATCCTTTATTTCCACGAATATGCAGGGGGCCCTTTTTATTCACCTTATTCAGGAAGTTGCAGTATAGGGGCCACCATCTTGTGTTCATGGTCAAACTGCAGGTCTGACTTGATATTTGTGTTATTGGTGCAACGTGTAACATTTACAACAAACTACTGTCTAAATATATCCATCAGCATTGGTCCTTTAGAGTTCCTCACAGACAATTAGCCAATTAGAGTCACGACCACTGAAACTAAACCTGAGCCACACAAACTTATTTCCTTTGAGCTTTTTTGCGAGTTTTTTGTTCATTCCCATTTTATTTTCCTCACTCTCACTATAACAACAATGGAAATCCCAGCTCACAGGAAGTGCTATGACAAAGAGGAAATGCTTAGACAACAAAAGTGGATGGGGCAGAATGATGTGAATAGGCCTGAACCAAACACAAAAAAATATACACAATATACAACAACTCACATTGTGCTCAAAATGGCTCCAACACTGATGAATAAAGTCAAATTACTTTGAGAATCACTGACTTAGCTTAAAGAAGGCTTACACAAAGGTTTAAACAAACTTACAAAATAAGATATGAATGATAAAAGATATAACCTTATAGTTTTATGATCTTGTATTGTTTATTTATCACTAATACAAGTTTTGTGTGTCATGTTGTGCGATTGCGCCGAAGAAAATTACTAGTTTGTAAATCCTTTCACTGACAATGACAATAATATCAATTCTAATCCTAATTTAACATATTGTCCAGATATACTGTATACAGCAGGGGTGGGAACCTCAGGAGCATGTGGTAGTATAGTGGTCGGGAGTGGGCAGGTCTGTATTGTAAGGCCCATGGAGTACTTTATAAAAATTGATTTGGCCCTTGATGTGAAAAAGGTTCCCCACCCCTGGTATACAGTATCTCACAACAATGATTGACCAACCCCTTTTTTACTATTACATCAAGTAAAGCTAAGTAAGATTTATTATTAGATCAAAAACAGATATAACATTGATTCACATTTTATAATTCCTCCCATCTTCTGTAAGACATTTGTGAAGTCATTCTAAAATTACAATGGACTTTATAAACGCACAGTTCATTTTAAATGCATGCTTAGTGTCCTTGAGAATGATGTGCACTCTCCTCTGGTTTCCTTCTCTTTCGGAACAAAAGCGTGTTTACTTATGCTGCCATGGCATCTCATAAAAAATGGATGACCTCCCAGCGCTTCTCTGGCTGCCCCGGCTCCGCTGCTATTTGCACTGAGCCCAGGGAGCGCATTGGGGCCGGCCGACTCCCACAACCACCAGCCACTTTCTTCTTCTCTTCTCGCCGAGCGGTTTGTTCGGGGGTGAATAACTTAGCACATATTTCAACTTGACACACTTGTGCTGTGGGTGTCCCGCGGGTGCATGCTTCTGGAGCCCACACATGCTGTTTTATTTAAAAGCAGAGATAAGGCCACTCCACGGGCGCATGTGCATGTAATGTCCTGTTTGTTTACAGAGATGTCCTTATGGGGATGGACTTTTATAGAAAGCATGGAGGCAGTTGTTGTTCTCGATTACGCTTTGCTTTTTGTCAAAAAAGGTAGCTTACTTCAATATCAAAATGCAGTTGATTCATGGGTGCGGGTGCCTGTTTTGTCACATTTTCAAACTGTGTAGCAAAGAAGGTAGTAGATATCTATACTTCGATATTGGAGCCAGTATCGAAATTATTGATTCTCATTTAAAAATACACATACTTGAATTTCTTCAAAATTAATGTTTTAAATCTAGTTTTGAATAGAAATTAATTTTAGTTATTTATCAGTTTGAGCAGCATGCAAGATTGTAGCTTTGGTAATTTTGCAAGTTTCAATGCTTTTTAATGTAAAACGCATTGATATCGGAGCAATATCGAAATTTTAGCTCAAGTATTACTTGGTTGTTTGTTTGTTTGTTTGTTTGTTTGTTTTGATTATTTGCATGCACATGAGAATGCATGTAAAAGCGGCACTCTGGATTGTAGCCTTGTGCTAGTTTCCATCCGTTGTCCCATATTCGCACTCACAAACTCGCTCTCTGATGATTCATCCTGACCTATTGTACATATTTTTAGTGTGCATACTTGGTATCGGATTGAATCCAAAATCACTGGTATCGCCCATCCCTAGTAGTACAGTTTAAACTGTTAGCACCACAATCCCTCCTGTATCCTGATTGAGGAGGGATTGGTGCGAAGGGTCCAAGGGAGCAATTGATAAAAATGTGCTATAGATGTAGGCAATTGTTTTTTCCACAAATTGCAGTGTTTACAAGATATGCAGCTATACCTTTTAAAAAGGTGTTTCCCAACCTTTTTGAGCCAAGGCACCCTTTTTACAAAAGAAAAAATCACAAGGCACAACACCAAACGTAAATATCACAAAAAGTGTATTTATTGATATATGATCATATAGCCAAAATATATTTATTTTTTTGTGTAAAATCGGTGTCTTGCAGGAATAGAAGACAGACACGTGGGGCGACGGTGGCGCAAGTAGTAGAGTGGGTCGTCTTGTAATTGGAGGGTTAGCGGTTCGATCCCCGCAGGTGTACACTGTTGTTGTGTTCTTGGGCAAGACACTTCACCCACCTTGCCTCCAGTGTCTGCATACACTGGTGTATGAATGAGAGTGTGAATGGGTGAGTGGTTCCTTGATGTAAAGCGCTTTGAATGCCTAAAGCAGGTAGAAAAGCGCTATATAAATGTGACCATTTACCATTTACACGCGCGAAGATCTTCCTCAACAGCCCTCTTTTTGTCTTTATAGCAGTCATGATTGACAAGCACCTCACATAGATATGTTGTGGAGAAAGGGAGCAGAACTGAAATATCTTTGTTTGCTGAATGGGGAACTCAATGGCAGCAGTAGTAAGCCAAAACTTGTCCAAAGGTGGATCAGCAAAGCTACGCTTTAGTCCACCATTTTATCTGTCGTCTCATTTGCAGCATGGCTGTGGGCTACTTTTTTTTTCTTCTGCAATGCTATCTTAATGGTAGAGGGTGTAATTGCGCTACCTGCCCACTACAAGTCAATCAGGTGAAATTTCCAAGGCACCCCTGATGATTTCTTGCCACGGGACCCTGGTTGGGAAACACTGAGCTATATAATTCTTATTCTAAACTGAACCGTCGTCATTCCAGACTCGGTGGCAAAATTGAATAACAAATTTCATCTCTCAACAGTGCCAATGTTATGACATAATGTGCACACCCTCTATACTTTATTGTTCTCTTCTACAATCTAACATTGGCTTTCCAGCTTGAATATTTTTTGTAATTATGGACCAAGTTTCTGGTTCACAAATTGTTTTCACGCAGTAGGCTATTATGCTAATGTTTCAGATTAACATATTAAAGGGGATTTGTTTATTTGTAGCTATATATTTGAAACAGCAGTCATCTGGACTGGGTTGTTTTTGATTGAAGAAATGCTGCCTCCTATGAAGTTTATAGACATGATTGTTGTCCTGTCACTGGAGTGGACACGTCATTAAGCCACAAGATTAATGCACTAAACAGTCATGAGACGCAACTGTTTGGATACTTCTTTCTTTCATCCCTCACCCATAGAGCAATAATGTCTCGCTCTCTCCATCCAATACCAGAAAATGTACACAAGCTTGTATTAAACTAGTGGTTCTCAACTGGTTTAGTATTGGGACTTCTGTTCCAGATGTTCTTGTCTTTAAGAATTTTTTTTGATGGCGTTGTATTCTTTGCGCCTCTTGACTACCTTAGCTGGATAATCATGATCAAAGCCTATGCGTCTGGGGCCCACCTCGATTTTTCTCCTCCATGCCTCCCTCAGGACCAGATCTTCGGTTGTGTATTCCTGGAAATTAACAACTATGGGTCTTGGCGGGGCATCTGGCGGTGGTTTGTGTTCTAGAGATCTATGGGCGCGTTGTATTTTCAAATCCAAATCCTCCGGTACCTGTAAGTGCTCCCTCAGGAATGAATCTATGCATTGCGGCACGTGAGCTGTCTCTTTCCCCTCAGGCAGACCGAAAATTCTGATACTGTTTTGACGCGATCTGGATTCCAAATCTATCACATTCCTTTGGAGGATGTCGTCCTGCTCCTCCAGTGAACGCATTCCCTCTGTCACGTGCGCTGACCAGTCTTCGAGTTCAGAGATTCTTTCTTCGGTTTGCGTTATCCGGGTCGTAAGACTCTGCAGGTCATCATTCATTTGGTCCAGCTTGCTGTTTATCCCCGTGTCTCATCTTGTCTCATTTCGACCCAAAATTGCCTGACTTCCTTGTTCTCAGTCGTGTGGGGTGCTCACAGTGTGCTCACGTCTTTAGTAGCTGATGACGATCTTTGGACTAAGATCGAAACGTCCTACACTTCAACTACAGAGTACAGAAGACTGAAGAATTTTTGCCTTTTTAATGTATAGTTTTTTCTTTATTTACTATTTACATTGTAGATTCTCACTGAAGCCATTCAATTAACAAAAAAGATGAAATCAAAATGGCACCTTTTGCTTTGATTACTGCTTCTCACACTTTGGCGTTTTCTCAATGAGCTTCACAATGTAGTCACCAGAAATGGTTTTCAGTTCACAGACTGTTCAAAACCATTTCAGGTCACAACCTAATGAAGTTAAAAAAAATTTTTTCACACTTTTTGATAATTTCCTGCATAACTCCATATGTGTTCAATCATGTGTTTAATGCCTTCATTGAGAATCATACAATATAAAATTGACCCCAAACATTTGAGCGGTAGTGTACATGTGAATTGCAACCACAGTCTCCTTCCCAAAAAATTGCAATTAGGTTTTTTTTGTCAAAATCATGCAGCCCTGCTTCCGCAACCCACTTTTAGGTCCTGACTAGAACCCCTGTATTAAACCATGTGGCAGACCACACAAATAGTACTCCCTGATAACATCATGGAGATGTGTGTGCGGCGCCTTGGCAAAATGACCTATAAATCACATCCACAGGCGAAGATGCAAAATCCTACTTTATGGATGATAGATACAAATCACTGTCCAATGTCCGCAAAGCATCCGTATAAATACTTGTCTTTGTGCCGCGTGAGAGATTTGCAGAAAAATGTCATGTAATTAATAATTTCTGACATACAATAACTCATTTGAAGCATGTGATTAATTATCTAGTATCACGAGTCGCCACATGTAAATTAGGTCATATTTTTATGCTGCTCGCTCATAAAAAACAAACCTGGAGTGGTGTTTTCTTTCATTCATGCATGTTTAGAGGCCAGTTTACTAAACCTTCACCTGGAAACAAATAAAAGACTGCACTGATTCAACAACTTTCTCAAAATGCAGACTCCAACAAATATTCCAGTCTTGTACTTAATGATATTTTGCCAGAGCAGGAAACGTTCAAGGTGTTTTGTATTCTCAGACGTGACATGGATCTGTGTTTTGCAGGAGTTGCCTCATCCAGTAGAGGGCATTGGCGAGCAGATCTGGAGCTGGGTGTTGTTGAAGGGGAGAGCCACCTTGTCCTGCAGATGGGCCCAGTGAAGCGTGTCAGATGGTTGTGACGGCTACCTGCTCTTATTTTAAGCTTCGCTGTTGTGTATAAACAAAGCATCGCTTTCATTGGTGCGAGAGGAGAAGCAGACAAACTCAAAACACATTAGACTTAGCTCCTGACCTACAGACACTTCCCATAACTGTTATTCAGAACAGATTAGGCTTTTTTTATAATTTGTAATTAAAGAGGGGCTATGATGCTTTTTACAGGTATTTGGTAATAATCTTAGACACGTCTTCATCATTATCTTACTCTTGGATGTTGTTGCTGTTGCTGTTGTGGTCAGGGCAGTTGACTGACTTGGTGGGCCCGATCGTTCTGGTGACCACTGTTAACCACAACATTTCAACCTGGACAGACTCAGACAGAGACAAAAGCAGCGATTAGAAAGATTTATTGACATATAATTTTGGCGATCAGACCCCGGCAGAAGACATTGATGTACAGTGGGGCAAAAAAGTATTTAGTCAGCCACCAATTGTGCAAGTTCTCCCACTTAAAAAGATGAGAGAGGCCTGTCATTTTCGTTTTTTGTCTCTTCAACTATGAGAGACAAAATTAGAAAAAGAAAAAAAAAATCCAGAAAATCACATTGTCTGATTTAACAAACAAGCTCTCACAGACCTGTAACTTCTTCTTTAAGAGGCTCCTCTGTCCTCCACTCGTTAACTGTATTAATGGCACCTGTTTGAACTCGTTATCAGTATAAAAAGCACCTGTCCAAAACCTCAAACACTCCAAACTCCACTATGGCCAAGACCAAAGAGCTGTCAAAGGACACCAGAAACAAACTTGTAGACCTGCACCAGACTGGGAAGACTGAATCTGCAATAGGTAAGCAGCTTGGTGTGAAGAAATCAACTGTGGGAGCAATTATTAGAAAATGGAAGACATACAAGACCACTGATAATCTTCCTCGATCTGGGGCTCCACGCAAGATCTCACCCCGTGGGGTCAAAATGATCACAAGAACGGTGAGCAGCTGGGACAAAACTAACAAAGGCTACAATCAGTAACACACTACGCCGCCAGGGACTCAAATCCTACAGTGCCAGACGTGTCCCCCTGCTT
>OMNZ01052973.1:0-23713 GCA_900303255.1 Lesueurigobius sanzi
CAGCGCGCTGAGGCCACCTGGAGGCCGGACAAACTTTTGGGACCTGTGGAGCTAAAGCATGTGAACTGCACTTATAGGAACCGGAATATTGCCTTAACAGGACTAATAGTAACAATCAAACACTGCTGCTTTGGGTTCTGCCGAGTGACTCCGATATGGACACTGTGACCATGAGGGGAGTTTTTTCATTGCATTTCCTGAGCTTGGAAGAAATCCAGAGAAATGCCAACGTTGGGTACAAGCTTTTAAGGAGAGGGATTTACTGCTCTCTGCATTTCATCAGTGGAAAAGGGCTAACAATTGATCATCCAGACCCAGCAACAGCAACACCTGTGCAGGTACGTCTTGGTTAGCTAAACACAGGCTGCAACAATACAGCCTTCAGGAATCCATTGGAGCTTAGCTTTATGGATGTGAAAATTCTAAACAAACTAGCGTTAGCTGCCAGACAATGAGTTGAGATGATTTTGACTTGATCGCACTACAAACTTGCGTCTCTGTGGTGATGGTGTTTGTGACCAAATCACTGCGCACTTGAAAGTCCGCGAAAGTTTAGTGGTTATTGTTTGTAATTTAAGCAAGACATTTCATTTGTCGCTGACATTTGCCTCTTAAACTGTTAAGCTGATGTTTGGGTGTTAAAACGCGATGTTTGAGAGGAGGCCACACTGCACGTGTTGCCATTCTTATCCGACCTATGAATGTGACGTCATTTGCTATCAGTGCTATTGGGCTGTTAAACCCTGTCGTTCCTCTCCATGTCTCTGTATCATAATTAGGCAGAAACTACAACCACAGTTCAGCATTTGTTAAAGTAGTTGTGGAAAATGTTCAGCTTATTTTCGTGTTTTGTTTTCCCCATTGCTGTACCTCGCAACGTCGCAAATGCTGAGCTGATTGTATCCATGTCCACTTTAAAGTGATAGTCCATAAGTTTGCAACGTGAGGAGAGAAATTAAAAAAAATTAACAACTTCCCCCTGATTGGACCTGAAAGCCCCTCCTGGCCCCAGTAACAGGAAAACTTTTCCACAGTTAACTTAAGGGTAGAAGAATAAGCTCTAATACGAAGGGACTGAAGTGGGAGCCTTTGATAGATTTACTAAAAGGCCATGCAATTAATATTAAAGACAAGTTATGACCATTTTCGCCTGTTGTAGCCGTCCTGTCAGCAATTCCACATGTTTGAAAAGTCAAAACGTATTAATATTTTATGAACGCTGACATTAATACGAGCTTAACCAGGTTTTTACAGTATGAGGAAAAGAAACATTTCATAAAACACCAGAAGCATTAAACCTGTAATGTCAGTGATCCACTATAATGACATACGAACTGATTCAAGGTCCTTTGCCCATGTCTAATAATACTTGTGGAAAAAATAGGTTGCATTCAAATGAGCAGGAGGCTTTGAGTAAAATGTGGCAATAATGTCGTCATTACAATTTTCAAGGTAGTTATCAAATTAGACTTTTTTTTTTCCTCTTGTATGGTGCAGCCCTGTCATTGATGAGGATATCACTCGGAGAATAAAAGCCGATCGCTGCTTGTAGCACTCTCTCCTTCTGGGATCAACTCACGGATGCAATTAACTTAAATCTGTCTGTGGAAATTTGATTGACTGCAACAAACAACAAATTAATCCCCCTTCGGCGCCATCCAAACATGAAAAAAGCAGGCGGTGCAGTTTGTCAGAGAATGAAAAAGAGGCCGCTGGATAGAGAGGCCGAGAGAGATGGGAGGTAATCCTAGGTATGTCTTCCCTGCGCCGCAAATTTTTTAGATTTAATTATTTGCCTCCTGGATGCCGGCATTAATATTGAAAAGGCATTTGCAGATGTCACTTTGTGTTGCTCGGAAGAGAAAAGGAAAGGGGGTTGGTGCGCGTGGAGGGAGGTGGGCACCCCGGGCAGGAGTGAATGCTGTGACTGGCCTTTCTGGGGCCGGCTTTGCAGTCGTTTATCTTTGTATCCGCTCGCTGACGCTGGCGAGGCGGCCCCTACATATTCAGCATATTCTAATGACATTCGAAAAAGAAGCCGCTGTTGTGTCGAGCGGCGGGCCTTGGAGCCAATCTGAAGGACTATACCCTCATGTGTCACAATACTGGCACAAAATCACCAAGTTTATTTTTAACTTGCGACACATATCCGTCTAATATGTTTTTCTCCACTGTGCAGCATCTGCTTAATTAAACCCCAGGCTGAATGACTTCAAAAACACTGCAGTGGTGTCACTCTGTAAAATATTTCTGTGGCGTGTGCAAGTGGATGGTAGTTTGACATTCTCATCTGCAAAGCGCAACACTTTCCTTTTCTTCAGTCATCACTTTTTGCATGTGTATTACCTGGTTTATGCAGAGGCATCACAGCGGCTTGCTCTCCTTTTCTGGAATAGAAATTGAATTTGCATGAAATATGCTCACACCAAATTGCATCTGACTCTGGGAGGAGGTAATACGCGGCAGTCGCCTCTGCCAGAAATGATTGTGCTCAGGAAAACGCTAGACGATGATGATGTTGATGAAGTATTCTTCTGCACTGAAATGGGATGCCAAAAGAAGAGCAAGAGGTCCTCTTTTAGACGCAGTGGTTTCTCTCACTTTACGGCAATATACACAGATCACTCTGTGCTGAAGAGATTATGACAAAATCCACAACTCGAATTTGACAGATTCACTGAAAGGCATGCAGTGAGGCAGTGTAAAACTTCCTGTAACATTATTTCATCAAATTTTTGATTAGATTTATGTTCAATAACAATGTTTCAAGTTTCTAACATGTGCAATAAACTCAGTGAAACCTGCAATGTCACTTATTAGTTATCTTATCTTTTTTTTTTTTTTTTACCCAGTATGCATAAGGGATTTTTATTGATGAATGCTAAGATATATTTTTATTTTATTGTTATCATTATTAACCTTTTTTAAATTTAGCTTTTCATCCTATTCCAGTATTATTACTACTGTTTGCAAACCTTTTTTCTTCTTGATGGCACATTTCCTGACCTTTTGCACCCCCCTGTGTGATCCTGTCCTAAGAGCTGTTGTAACAAGTGCATTTCTCCATTGTGAGATCAATAAAGATTATCTTATCTCATGATTGTACATCAATATATACTATATACATTTTAAACAAAGCATGTGTTGTTTACCTTGGCCTTTTTAAGCAAATGGATTCATATTTTAATCACACTTCATATAATATTTTAAGATGAATACTTGACACTGTGTTGTCTCTGACGGTACATTTTTCCATACATAACGAGTGCTCAGGCAAAGCAAGGTGCTAAAGGTGAGATAAACAAATATCTGCAGTGAGTGGTAATGAGAGTTGCAACGTTGGTAAAGTGTCATGCTTTAGTATCCGACTGTTTGGTCAGAAAGCTGCATAAACAACCCTTTGTGCTTCAAACACAATTATTCTGAACGTGTGAGTCACCAACAACAGCATACGCCATGTATTCTTTTAACACTGGCATCGTCAGTCTAATGAGCCTGAATCGTACTCACTGTAAAAAAAAAAACCCAAAAAAACATGAAATCTGTTTTTGTTTCTTTGAGGTTAACTCGCAGATGAACTGTCAAAACATCAATGTGTGTAATGGACCAGCTGCTATTGTTTATTTATTGCAAATATCACCAAGCGCTGACAGTCTGCAGTGTGTCGGGCTTGTGTAGATGGTACTGAAGATATGCTGCTTGTAATGTGCATTAAACTGCTCACAACACCCGATAAGGGCAGTGTTGATCCAAGGACGTTGTGAGTATTTTGCTAAACACAATACTGCGTGTGTACAGGACAGGTGTCTCTACAGCAGGGGTCTCCTGGCGAGCTACTTTTACGTAACAAAGAATGTCAGGGCTTCTTGAAAAAGGCTTGTTGGAGCAGATACGTGTGGAAGAAACCAGCAACATGTTTTAAAAGAAGCCCAGTACAATAAAGGCTTTTTAGAAAATGTAAATAGAGAATTACAATGTGGGAGGAGAGCCTTGGTTCTTTGTTTTTCTCTTAAATGTCAGAGCTTATTCATACTTCGAAGATGTGTGGCTTAGACCAGTGCTTCCCAACCAAAAACGGTTGGCCCTTGTGTAGCACTTGGCTCTTTCATTTATAATCTGAGTACCCCCAGCCTTGATGGTTTTGTTGATTAATTAAAAAGTGAATGACCTAAACTTCTATTTATCAGATAAAAATTATGTCTAAATACTCTCAAACTCTCATCCCTTAATGTTCAATGTTTTTAAATAGCTTTTCTTTGAACATAATAATGAAAATACAGTTCAGTTTAATCTTATTTGTTATCTGAAATTATTCCAAGTACCCCCTGCCAGGCTGTCACGTACCCCTGGTTGGGAAACACTGACTTCGACAAACTCTCCAGGGTGAACTCCTTCTACAGATTCTGTTCAATATCTTCAGAACAGAATGTAAAGTGTATCTAAAACGTAACTTATTAGGCGCATGTAGAAATGTAGACAACTTTTGGAGATCCCTGCTCTACAGAAATGCAGCCTTCAAAATGCCATCAATGTTAATTTAGTAAATATTATTTGATTAAGAGTACAGTTTCTGTCACATCTTGTACTAAATTAAAAGCAGAGGAATGTTAGTCCTACCAAAATACATGTTGAAATATACTTGATTATTATATTTTTCGAATTAATGAGCGAGAATAGTGATGTATAAATCCTCTCTCTGTCTCCTCCTCTAGGCCGTTTGTTCGGGGCTGCGGGAGAACAGCCTTTCATTGGCTCCACATTGTCAAGTGCCTTCCCCCTGGTCAACCACCCAGCCTTCGGAGCGCTGTACACTGCCGGAGCGAGTCGTCCGGAGTTCGGAGGCCTGGGCTCCCTGGGCATGTCCGCTGCTCTGGCCGCTCACCCGCAGCTAGGAGCGCTCTCTGGTACGCCCTCCATCTCATCATCACAACATAATAAATGCAGGATTAATTGGTGCAGCGCATTGATAATGAAGTCCTTTTGGTGTCTCCAACAGAGTGGTGGAGAGCTGCAGAGGCTCATGGACGAGGGGCCGCTGCCTTCCTCCCGTCTTTCATCGGCTTCCCTCCGTTTTTCGCCCCTCACATCCCGCCCAACCACAGCGCCAGCCCCCTGCCGATGAGGATGCCCAGCAAAAACAGCCATTCCCCTCCAAAAGGTGAAGTCATATCGATCACAAAGCAGAAGCACCTCCACACCATAGGCATGTCAAGGTTAACCGGTTTTAAGATTACCCCCATTATAAATGCACACGGTAGGTTCATCGTGACAATTTTAGGAACCACGCTAAATTGCTGATAAAATGGCGCCCAGTGTTCCACCCAAAACACATGAAGTCAGCGACAGGTTGAATAATCCAATGTGCAGAGAGAAAATCTTATCCATCTTAGCTCTCTCATGTCTCAAAATCCAGCACCAGTCCCTGATCACATGGGTGCAGGTTTGCGTCAATATTTCAGGATGACAGAGATGTTCCACAAAGCTCATGTGGAGATCTTCTCACTGTGCGATATGTCAATGTGACTTTAGGCAGATGAGGTCACTTTAGGCTCAGGGAGAAGGGAATCACCATCACAACACTATTTGTTTTGTTAATCGCTCGGGTATTAGCGGAGAGCTTCACATTTTCGGTTTGCAACTGGGCTACAGTCCGATGGGACCGAAATTACATGCGCACATTCACCTGTGTGGCGGATACACCCGTGTGTTGTTTACTCAAAAACAATCTTTCCATACAGTAGTTTTATTGACAACAAGTGTGAGAGGAGAGAAGAGTGACATGGGGAGAGATTCATGGATCATTTTTAGAATTTTTGTCACATAAATTGGTCGGTCTGACGGGAAAACAAAAAATCTCTGAATTCATGACACAATTTTCAATTGTCCAATCAAGTCCAAATGATAGATAATAGTTTAGCTTTGTGACTGAATTCTGGAGGATCTGAACTTCCAGATGATGTGTAATATAGTTTGTTTGTTTGTTTGTTTGTATATGAATAAGAGATTATGAAATCAATTATGACACATTTACAAAGCCTATAACTTCTTTGCTCATCCAGAAAGTTTGACTTCTTTTTCTCCACTAAACCCCGACACCTGCTTAGGATTCAAAGCCAAACTAAAACGTGTCATTCTTTTTCGCCTTGTTGTTCAATTTGTATAACATGAGGCAATTTAAATGCAATTTTGATGAACAGTTATAACCTAATCATGTGGCACGACGACAGCACTTTGCAATGAAAATTTAATCTCTCCTCCCCAACTATCTGCGCTTGTTCACGAACCCCATTTCTTTTTCAAACTTATTTCCAGAGATATTTAACAGCTACATCGCTCCGTTCCCTGTTTTAATCTTAGTCCTGCACTTTTTTCTTTAATTTCTGCATATCTTTTAATTTATCTTCTATTATGTAAACCACTCGTGTTGGGCTTGTGCTTTGCCAGCGTGTTCGATGAGATAAGGGTATAAATCAATATTTTTATAGGCCCTTTGCAGTTATTAGCCGTTAGTTGGATATTTCATTATCTTGTAAGACTCACTGAGGAGCTGAATAACAAAGTGGTTGTGTGTTTTTTTTTTTTTTTCCAGGAGTGAACGGGGCAGTCAACGGCAGCGCGGTCTGTCCTCCCTCCACGCAGGCCGGCAGCTTTTCTCCGAGTCCGGCGCCCATTCAAACCTCTGCCAAACCCACCAAGAATCCCGAAACCCCAAACAGTCACCGTAGCAGCCCGTCAAACAAGCCAGCAGGATTGGCTGAGAAGACGCATAAGAATAAAGAAAAGGTGAGGTGTAAGGGGAGACACTACAGGCGAAAGTCAATCAGTTTAATCTCGTAACAAATAAATTGCCAGATTTTGCACGGATTCAACGTTTCTTCTCCAAAGATTTACACTGAGAATTGTAACTTCAAAGGCAATGTTGTCAAGATGCATTTTTCTTACACTGTTGCAACAACGTTTCTACTTTAGTAGCACCTACAGCCATCAGTCGATCCAGTCTTATGCTTGACAATGCTTTTGACGGTTTGTTCAGAAGAGGGATGTCGTGATTAACCAATTTTAAGATTATTATTAGAAAAGCTCACAGTAGGTTCATTGTGAGAATTTTAGGAGCCACGGTAAATCGTTTGTCATGAGCCGTCCAAACGGTAAAGGCTGAACAGAAATGTCCTCAAGTGTTCCAGATAAGAATAGATAAGGCATGTTCAATAATTGCATAACATGGCCAAAGGAAGAGGTCCAAAAGAACCATGTGCAGTGCTGCGTTTACTGTATGTCAGGGTAAAAACCAAAGTAACTGTATACTCATCTTTTAAAACACAGCGCCTCACCTTCATTGAAAGTTTAACTGTGTGAAAAGGGCCTCCCATCATCTCGCTCTCTACATGTATTGAGCGCTGGTTGGAAAAATAAAAACCTAAATTTAAGCCTGGCACATTTTTTTCTCATGTAAGTCAATAACATACGGCCAAGCTACCAAAGAGTGTTCCTATTCATGTTTTTTTTCTATGCGTCTGTCCAGAAGGCTCGCAAGAAGCCAGCAGACGGCTCCACGGCCAGCCACAGCGAATCAGGCTCGTCCTCGGACAGTTCGAGCGACGGCTCCCTCAGCAGCGACCTGGAGGACCTGCCGGAGGACGACGACGATGACGACGATGAGGAGGACGAAGAGGACGAGGACAAATCCAGCGAACTGTTGGACTCCGACAAACGAGCGAAGAAGAAATCAAAAGTAAGGGGAAAGCACATCTGCTATGGTGTGTAGGCTTGTTGTTAATCAGTGGCGTTTACGTTTTGGAAGTCTATTTGAGTTGGAGCTTTGATACAACTCTATGGGAGAGAGACTTTTTGAAAGATCATTATTTGGTAATGATTGGAGTCACAAACCTGCCACAGTATTGCTATGGCTGAAAGTCTTTTCTACTGGCCAACATTACTGCTGCTGCTGAACCTAATGCCAGTCTGTTTGAATCAGAATCAAAATCAGAAAAAGATTCAAACAATGACCATTAATTAAGAGTTTAAAAATCTATACGCAGAACGGATACAAGAGCCTGAGGCCATTAAACTAAAACATGAAGTTAAAATGTGCCTCTGATCCAGGTGATCTGACCAGCTTTCTCAATGACCCGGCTCTCCCAGATCTCTGTCCAACACCAATCATTTTAGAACACACATGTACAATGCTGTTCAGGTTGTTTTTGTCTCTCACAGATTGAGATTGGATGTGGTTTGGATGCTGCAAGGAGCACTTCATCATCAGTGTTTTGCGTCCTATTGTTTACAACCCAAACTGTTGAGCGCACACAACCTGCAGCTACACAAAGAGCCAGTGTGGACAGTACAAAGCTGTCTCGCCTTTAGCCACACTGAGCACTCTTGTGGCCCGCTTCCTAGTATCATCATGCCCTGCGCCAAAACATTAGAATGAATTAAAATAAATTATCATGGCTGGCGGCATGTATTCTCACAATGTGTTAATTCTTTCTGCAGGTTTTAACACCTAGCAGCGGCAGCGCAAAGACAGACAGACCCCTCTCCGCGGCAGAGGCAAAGACAGAGCCCAAACAAGCCCACAAGGTCCCGTCCCTGGTGCCCTTGCCCCGCTCGGTGTCGCCCCCCGCCCCGTCCCAGACCGCACCGCTGGCCCTACACAACTCCAGGCCGCGCTCGGAGCAGCAGCACTTCAGCGTCATCCAGTCCACGGGTCTGGCGGCCAACTCGAAGCCCATGGGCCTGCTCGCGCACAGGGAGTCCCCGCCCTCCTCCTCCCCCATCGCCCTCACCACGTCTCCCAAGGCCCTGTCCCGCACCGTCTCCCCCAAGCTGCTGCCCTCCTCGTCCCCCCAGCACCTGCCGCTGTCCCTGTGCTCGTCCCCCAAGCCGCTGTCCGTCCCGTCTCCCCCGCGCCCCGCCCTCCCACTGTGCTCCTCCCCAAAACCGTTCGCTCTGGCCTCGTCGGTAACGGGCTCCCAGAAGCGGACCACGAAGCCACCCCAGCACGCGGTGGGAGGCAAGCCCAGCAAGAGGAAGCTGCTGGAGGCCTCGCTGGCGCAAATCAATGAGTTCAGGCTCAAACAGGTGAGGAGAGCTGCTTTCAGGGTTTGTTCGCTTGCAAAAAATGCCACGAAAAAGCTCTTCCTTTACCCACATACTTAAACCTCTCGCTGCATTAGTCACTGGCCCACAGTGTGTCCGCAATTGGTTAAGTCATTCATGAATTACAGTGGGTTGTAGTATTTTATTTCTTTCCTTTTGCTTTTTTTTTCTCAATTGTAATTGATATGTATCTTCTTAGGCTTAAATAAAGGCAGTGTCATGTCTGCGAAGGCTCTCACTCATCCAGGAATGAGTTCAAGTGACATCACAATATTGTAAAGAGCCTATTTTAAATTGAGGCAGAGGGGAGCTGAACTATAGTAACTGTCAAAATCTAGATTTCTAGTCTTAGTTTATTCTAATTTCTCTGTAATTCCAACAAAAAACAAAGTTCAACGTCTTCTCTGTCCGAACATATGAAGTAAAGTGTAAATATTTTCTCATAAAGGTGTCTAACAATATTGAAAAACAAAGGACTTTCAGCCAGCCTGGTTTGTGAATACGATCACTGATCAGGGAAAACATTTGTCAATTTTCTTTTTGGATATGTCTTTTAAAAACTGTTTCTCTCCCATAGAGTTGTTTTGGCACCTGGTCTAACCGAGATATAATTGTAGAACGTGAGCGCAACCTATTCACCATAGTAGTAGACATTTCAAATCTTGTCATCTGGACTGGGTTGGTTGAGTTGATGGCATTTTGATTTGCTGTAGTCGGAGTGTATTTTTCTGTTTTACATTTTGTATATAAACATTTTACAGACAAATCAACTGAATGTGGTGTGCAATCTACATTTTTGCTTTTACTCTCATTTACGTTGCTTACATTATTTTCGTTCTTTTGTGCCATGTAGTTGTATTTGCAGCATCCTCTTTGTCTATTTACATGTTTCAGCTGGAGATTTTTAGCTGCGTTAAAAAAATGTTCGACCGGAGGACAACCAGCAGGCAAAAAAACGGTTCACGAGACGTCGTTTTATTCTGTCGAAATCATTTCCCCTTTTCAGTTTCACAAGTATAGAGAAGTTTACAATGGGCTAAATTCCCCCTGTGGTTTCGGTACTGTTACTGTATCTCATGGTCTGTGAAATTGATTTGTTTCAGTCCATATCACATCCAGTAGAAAGTGCAATGTTAAAGTGTGACCTGTCTGTGCTTAAATACAGATCGAACTGAACTTGTCATCAGTGTTCAAGGCGAACGTGTCCATCTGCATGATTCTAATGGTGATGGAGCCTTTCACAAATGCAGACAGTAATTACAATTTCAGAGAGGCGCGCAGTGTGTGTTTCGAGAGCTTGCCCGAGCACAATGCCTTTGGTTATTGCATTTATGTTTTCTTTGTTTCTCAAAACGCAGCTTAGACACAGTTAACTGTACCAGTGTACAGCATTGTAGTTTTGTCACCTGCTCAAACAATCAACCTTGATGCAAACTGACAGCTAGAGCACTTTGTCCTATTTCTCTTCACATTTTCCCTAACCTTTTTTGTTCGCTGAGCTGCCTCCCTCCCTTCTCCTAAATCTTTCCCCATTCAATGCAATTTTTCTTCTCTTTTCCCAGACCCTCGGCTCCCACGGGCAGTTGTTCCCGGCTGAGCTTAAAAAGCAAACGGGACCCAAGTCTCCCAAGAGGACTTCTCTGTCTCCACTGCCTCCCGTGCCTGCTCCCCAGAACAATCACTCCAACCTGTTCCTCTCCAGTGCCCTGTTGGGGCTCCCCGAACCCCACCACCCAAACGGAGTCATCCAAAGCACCACTCAGGACGCACCTCTGGCCCTCATCACTAAACCACGCAAAGACTCCGCCCCCAGAGGCAAGTCACCTCAATGTGACTCTGACAGTGGGTCTATGCCTGTCAATCTGAGCACAGGGGCCAGCAGGACCCAATCACAGCCCTCCACTACCTCACCTCATGCCACAGGCCACGGGTCAAGAAAGAACAAGAGCATTCTGGGTAAGGGGCATGGCCTGGGGCTGGGGCAGGCACAAGCGGACGCTTTCGCCGCCTGGAAGGGTTTGCCCCAAAACCACTTGGTGCAGTCTCTAGTGGATTTGTTTCGTAGCGGAGAGTCTGGCATTGGGATTCCTGGAGTCAGTATCCCAGGAGTAGGAATACCAGGAATGGGTCTCCCAGGAATGTGTAACCCCACAGCGGGACTGCCCGCCAACAAAGAATCAGACGACTCCGGGGACGATGACGATGACGAGGATGATGATCTGGAGGAGGAAGATGAGGAGGACTCAGATGACAGTTTGTCCGGTTAGTCTCAATATAAACCATATGTTATATCAAGTACTGGAGTGACATTACACATAGGGCAGGGCGGTATGACCTAAAATCAATATCACGATATAAAAAAGAAATATCATGATAACGATATATTTGACGATATAATTGACAACACATATTTTTAAATCCCATGTATTTTTATTTTTTTTCTAGCGCCATCCTAATTTCCTTGCAAATTTGATCTACTCAAGCAACATACATCCTTCAATTCATCACGTTTTAAGCAGCTGCCCCTAAAGCCTCCACAGTCAGTGTTTATGCTGCTCTGAGTGGAGATAAGATAATCCTTTATTGATCTCACAATGGAGAAATTCACTTGCTACAGCAGCTCAAGATAGGGTGTAAAAAGTCAGGAAATGTGCCATCGAGGAATAAAATAAGTTTGCAAAACAGGTAATAATAATAATAGTAATAGTAATAATAGTAATAGTAATAATAATAATATTAATAATAAAATGGAATCAAAATAAAATAATAAAGTTAAGTCTCTTAGCATCTCTCAATAAACTGTATAGACATTTCTTGCACACTAAATAAGATAAAATGAACTCTAGATCGCGGGATATGTATGAAATGAAGAATAAAATATTGTATCAGCGTGGTCAGTGCAGGTGAATATATAATAAATAACTTTATATTCAGGTTGATTGATAAATTGATATTGCAGGTGTTGTAAACACTGAGGTTATTGCACATATTAGAATATAGTTATTGCACATAGAGCTACACAGTAGAGTTGTACAGTCTGACAGTGGTAGGTCCTTCTTGCACTGAGGGTGTCTCAGTCTGTCGCTGAAGGAGCTGCTCAGCTCCTCTTCAGTCCTGTGCAGTGGGTGAGAGGCGTTGTCCATGACATGGATGGAGCTGAGCGGAGCATTAGCTGTGACCTCCGTCTGCCACTGGTCCTGACTTCAGTCAAAATCAGCTGAGTGCACATGCTAATTATATCACATCCACAACGATGTCAAAAATGATGATAATATCAAAAAAATATACCGGTTTATCGATATATGATATGGCACCGCCCTAATTCCATATGTTGTATATAGTGATGTATTTGAATACTCCACTAATGGATTTTGGAGTGCAGGTCCTACTTCAGTCAGGCTGGACAGCTGTTTTAACATCACTCTTATGTTTCAGAGTCTGACAGTAATTCTGATAGTGACATCTCTGGAAAGAAATCGAAGGAGTTGAAGCTGCAATCTGCATTGTCCAAAAAGGAGTCATTGTCCCGCCGGCTAACCAAAGGCGCAGAACTACTGAACACCTCAACCAATCACACAGCCACCAGCTGCTCCCCTCTCAACCTGCAGGTCATCAAGAGTCCCACTATCGTCTCCAGTTCCAGTGCCTTGGCCTATCACAGCTCCCCAGGCTCCTCCTACAGCCTGGCTTCTCCATTAGGTAACGCACCAAATACACAATACAAGACATACCATTGGCTCCTCACAGCAGCAGAAAAACAGAACGCTATTGTAACATAAAGAAGGGTTTCAGAGCTGCACTTTAGACTATTGTGGCCTAAGCAGAGGTCCTGTAGGGGCATGCTCATAGCTCTGACAACTTGTTTGGCACCGCCACAAGGTTAATTTCCGCCTTCCTGTGCAGTGAGAGATTACACAGATCAGAGGAAAGACGACATATGTGGAGCTGCCAGGAATGTTCAGTCCTTCATTTTGACTCACCACGCAAAAACCCAGGACATTTTACACTATTGAAAAATGACTTTATTACATTGCTACTACCCACTTGGCCTGATACATACCATGTCATTTCGTACATACAGTTTTTTGAAGAATAATAGATGAATGACATCCTATGATTTTACTTAAATTTCAAAGTAAAGAGCTGCATGAATTGTCTGGATTTAGTTCTGTTTGAAAGCCTTGGCACATTGTACAACTGCCAACAAGAAAATTTGCTGGTCCATAATTGTGTACATTATTATTCTACCAGGTTTAGTCAAAAAGAAGCGGGCTACGGATGAGAAGGAGTTGATGCTGCCTTTGGAGTTGGGGTAAGCAAGAAACACATTTGTATCATGCGTCAGATTCTTTTTGCATTAATTATTCCTGATAAGTGATTATCTTTTACTGCACACAGATGGAGGAGAGAAACGAGAATCAAATCAGTGGCAGGGCGTCCGCAGGGAGAGGTGGCCTACTACGGTCCTTGTGGGAAGAAGCTGCGGCAGTACCCAGATGTGATGAAGGTACTTGAGACGCTGCAGTGGAGTCTGTAATCAAAGATACATGAGGCAAATGTTTAAAGCAAACTAGAAAGGCTGTTTCCTTTCCTCCTACAAGTGTGGGCTGTAAAGACAATTGCATCAAGGGGGTGGTTTGTTTCTTTGTGAATGTAATGACAGCTCTTCTACTTTGCAGAAAACAAATGCTCATGTATCTGGATTTGTGGAATATCTCTGTGCTCTTCCCCTGCTGTGCTCCAGCCCTCTGTCCGTCCCACTTTCTGTAATCATAGTAGAGACTCACTTTGTGACACTTTTTTCGCCCCCTCCTTCCCAAATTGTGATTAATGGTCTATGTTGGGATGCACAACTTTGGCTCTCCTCAAAGTTTATTAAATATAATTTATTTGTGTATTGGAAACTAAACAATAACAAGTGCAAACTAAACGTGTCTCTGAAAGACAAGAGTCCAGTCATTGACAGCCACTCACTGTTAGTCTTAAGTAGGCAGTAAAAGCTGAGCGGGCCACAAATAAATAGCTGAGGGCCTGAATTGTGCACCCCAAGGTCAAAACCGTTTTTCTCCTGAGAGCTTTTGCTCTTTTTGTCCCCTGGCTTTTATAATCATTAGTCGCACTGCACAGCTATACACTGTAACGTTCTCCAGTCTAGTGCCTCCAAGTTGCTTTTCAATGTCACTAAATTCACCATTTTTCTTGCCTCAACCAACGTCAATATTATTTTCTCTTCTTAGTATCTATCCAGAAATGGAATAAACGGCATCGTGCGCGATAATTTTAGCTTCAGTGCAAAGATAAGGGTTGGTGACTTCTATGAAGCCAGAGAAGGACCGCAGGTGACTGCCTTTCATCTCTCTCTCCCTGATCCCTGTTCATCTTTTCATCTAGAGGCAGGCAAAGCTCCATGCAGCAGTCACTGTCGGGCAGAGCCAGAGCCAAAGCCCTCAGTGGCTTTAGTCCATAGACCTCTCACTGTGCATGAAAACATGTCATAATAAGATGATGTTACTTCCACAGGTGACCACCTGATATACACTATACAATGCTTTGTGTCATGAACAAAGAATAGAACAAACATTGTGTTCGTGCACTCGATAAGTACAAGACAATTTGATCAGAAAACACTGTTCTAAGGCTCTACAAGGACAGGGCTGTGATAAATAAATCTACATTATTATTGTTTACCATTTTTTAATCTTTATGTGGATGCTTGTCCTTGCTACACTTTATCTCATACACCAGATAGATACACACACTTAGACGACAGTTTGAAGATTAGTGAACATCTAAGTGTTGCTGATTTAGGTGCATATTAAGTCATTGTTTTTTCCAGTAACACACACAAGTGTTTCTCACTGCTTCTCTCCTTGTTACCTCAGGGATTACAGTGGAGCCTATTGAAGGAAGATGAGGTAATTCCTCATATTTTGGCAATGGAGGGTCGCCGGGGACGAACATCAAATTCAGAGCGTCAGTTAGGACTCGACGGTGCCAAAGGTCAAAGACGAAGGAAGGGCCGACCCCCGAATGTGGGCGACCCGTTAGTACCGGAGGGGCCCAGTCCAAGTGAAGTCAAGCTTTTACGCAAACTAGAGGCACAAGGTGAGCATGAAGAATAACACCGAGAATGGACGATATGTTGAACACATGTGCGTTGTGTGGATAGATTCTGTGTGAGTAGATTCTGAATGAGTAGATTCTGTGTGGATAGATTCTGTGTGAGTAGTGTGTTCTGGGAAGCATTTAGAGTTCTTAGTAAAATTCTCACTGACAATGCAACTCTCCCTGCTGTTTGCAGAAATAGCCAGACAAGCTGCCCAGATGAAACTGATGAGAAAACTGGAAAAGCAAGCACTGGCGCGTGCAGCCAAAGAAGCTCGGAAACAGCAAGGTAAACTAAATCTTCTCTGCTTTTAACATGCACAAGAAGTCTTCAAGGCTTGTAGCTTTTGTCTTTATACGGCCAGTTTTCAGGACTGCTTTCATCTAAATAGGTGTAATATAAAGACCCACACTGCCTCTGGGCCACTGCTGCCTCTAATATAGTCTTTGTATGTATGTCCATGTTTATAGAAATCACTTGAAAGCACCGGCTTTAATCTTCCCTCCGCTCTAATCTCTCTCTCTCATACACCTCAAACATTATGCATGCATCTTTTGTTTTTTCTTTGTGCGAAGATGAAACATATACATACTGTAGCTCCAGAGACTTGCCATATGTAGGAATACTGACTTTCAAATCTAGACTATAATATAACATTTCCCCTTCACTGGTGATTTTAATGTTAGCAGTGTTTTTTACATGTTGTGTATTCATTATATTTCACATCTCTCCATTGTAGATAAAACTCTGTAAACTGTGCATGTATTGTTTGCAGCTTAGCGTGTAGCTTTTTGCAGATAACAATTTGACATTGACTTTCTTCTTGTAGCGATCATGGCAGCTGAGGAGCGGAGGAAGCAGAAAGAGCAGATCAAGATCCTCAAGCAGCAGGTGGGCAGCGCAAAAAAAAAATCTCTTTCCCCCTTTCTTCTTTTTGGTCTCAAAAGACGTATTCCCTCCCTCTGCGCCCCCGAATGTGCTGAATGATAATGCAGTGACAGTCAACCCAAATTAAAAAGTTAAAATATAGCATCTAGAGGCAGCCATTCCCAAACTACATACATTATTAATCACCATTAATTCTCTTAATTTTACATATAAAACACAAGGAAACAGCAATTTGGATTCTACAAAACCAAAGGCATATAAAGGTCATTATACACATATATTTTTATGTGATTGATTTGTGGACAACCTTTAGAGGCCCCCCCTGCAGTGCCTGTGAGGGCCCCGGACCCCACTTTGGGAACCAGTGATCTTCTAGAGCAGTGTTTCTCAAACTTTTTCAGACCAAGGAACACTTTCTGCTCCAAAAATGTATTGAGGACCACCTAACCCACTAAGTCGCCCTAACACAGAGCAAGCCAAAAATACTTGAATATTGGGATAAAAATTAAATGATATTATGATCATTATTATGATTATGCTTTGGATTTAGGCCTAGATCAAATTAAACTGATTCCAAATGCAGAACCTGACAATGTGATCAATAAAATGCATTGATTAATAACTAGTAATAAGATATTAACAAACAGAAGAGCTGAACCAACAATACATATTTCTATATCTTGAAAATTGGTTATATTTTATTGAAATTAAGTGTGACAATCTATGAATTGCATTAAGTGAAAATTTGAGGAGCATAGGCACTAAATGCAATTTTATTCTGACATCTTCTTGCGGGCCGCCAGGCGGCGGGTGGAGAAGCACTGTTCTAGATCAATGGTTCTCAACTAGTGCGTCAGGGACCCATTTTTAGTATTTTATCCAAATAAAAAGTACGAAAACACCACCTGATTATTTTTTAGGTTCAATCAATGCTTAAATAAACAATAATTAGATTAGATTAGCCTTTATTGCCTCCAGAGAGGAGGAATTCTTTTTGGACATCAAGGGCATCAATATCGCTGTTATTGTTTTCTTCCGCAATTTTCAGCAGATGTTTGGGCGAACGGTGGGCAACAGCTGACGCATTCAGATGTGTGGCACTGTTTATGTAAATCACAGATCTGATACAATCCCAGGGAAGCACTGGTGCTTGTGAACAATATTTTTGCCTATCATAGAACTATTATTTACTATTATTATTTATTTAAAATATTCATGTTGCCTACCGAAGCCCTGGATGTGACGACATCGCGATCGCTCGTATACAACACATCACTACCAGAGCTTACATTTCTCACACCCCCACAATCGACATCAGCATTAAACAAGCCCAGAGCTGCACATCACCAGAAATTGCACAGTTATATCAATTATAATACTGGGAAGGAAGATTGCATTATCCCCAAAAGGCCTTAAAGTGCAGTAACCACAGCACTCGGCCCTGGACTTAGTAAGGTGCAGTTTCTATTTGGCTTGAATAAAGTGCAGTTAATATTGTACTTTGGGGGAAAATGACATATTTTATATTATTTTTAATTCAAATATTTCTTTTTTGGTTAGTTTATCCATAGTTTATTTGTCGGGGACAAAATACATGAATCTTAAAGAATCTGCAGTCCCAGAGCCAGTGCGCACACAGTACAAATATAGCCTACAGTAGCATTAGTAACATTACTAACACATTATTAACCTTAGATTAACAACAGCAACCATTAAAATTGATCATCTGGTTTGCTAAAATTCATACAAAATACTACAAATCTTATGCTACTACAATATATAGCCTAAACAACAACAATCTACAGAAATATCCGACTGTCTGGAAGCTGAGTCCATCGTTTGAACATTATTTCATGGTTTGTAATAAATATTCTTATACTTGGGTCCAAGGGGTGATGTTGTGCCATACCACTGAAGAACCATTTGCTCTAGAGGCTGATGTTTTAAAAAGTCTGGCGCCATTATCTAAATGAGAGAATATGCTTTTGTTTTATTTACAGGAAAAGATCAAGCGAATTCAGCAGATTCGAATGGAGAAGGAACTCAGGGCGCAGCAGATTTTGGAGGTACGGGACGGGATCCAAGAGTTACCTCTGATTAAGCGGAGCATTCCTGGATAGCTGCTGCCCTCAGTCTATAGTGTTTTAATCTTCCTAAAGCTCATTACTGAACAGCGGCATGCAATGGAGGGAGCTGCGTCGTCTTAGGCATAATTCCACATGGAACTAATGCTAAATTGGTCTTGGTTGACGGCTGTTGAATATTAAAATGGCTGTTGCTGCCTCTTCAGACCGTATTTAAATTGGACAGAAAAGTCTTTTTTTTCCCCCTCTCTCTCATCAGACAACAGTAACAGTTTAGCATAAGTGGGTCGGGGGGAAAAAAGGTGCTGTTTTGCCACACAAGCAAACACACAGATGCACGCACACACAATTATACTGCCAGAGCTTCAAAGTGTTTTAGCAGGACTAAATCAATTTTGAGTTGACACGGTTGGCAAGCCACTCTTAACGGGAGGCTTCAACATTTTCACAATTACGTATTAAAGAGATACATTATTCATAGGCCGTGTTTAACAAATTTGACTGGCATACAGGGGCATGAAATCTTTGCCCGGGCCAGAAAACCGCAAACAATTAGCCAAAAGTGAAACAATGCTTTCACTCAAAAAGAGACCGATTCGTGTTTGTTTACGTGACGTGTTGTTTGTGTTCACAGGCAAAACGCAGGAAGAAGGAGGAATTAGCCAATGCCAAAATATTAGAAGCTGAGAAACGTATAAAGGTATCTGCTAATTCAACACATTGGTTTTGACGTAGCAGTAGGGGGCAGGTTGTAACCACCACTAGTACTACAGTAATCTCTATACGTTTCTTTATGTGTTTTAAAGGGAGACACTGCAGGCAAAACGAGTCAGTCTGCTCTCTTAACTATCACCTTTAAGCAAATAAACGACTTAATCTTTACAATAAGGAGTGCAATTATTGTTCTGTTTCAACCGTTCACCATAGAGCTATATGGGGAATTTGTAGCTTCTCAGATTGTGGCGACAACATCGATTCTCCACTTCTGTAGCTCCTGCAGACTCTAAACTTTCCAGTCTTGGCCTCAGTGGCGTTTTTCAATATTTAATCCCTGTCCTAAATTGTTATGTTTGGAACCCCAAAAACAATGCAAAATTTGACTTACAGATTTATTCCCTAATAACTAGCTGATTCAAAAAGATCAAGATTTCCAAAATCCCCTCTGAACAAATCTTTGTAACGAATATATCAACAAAAGAACAAAATATATCCATACATTTTACTCTGGCTCTATCTATGCTAGTTTCTTTTCTTATAGTCAGACCTGTGTATTTGGTTTTCCCTTTACTCTGATAAGGCAGCAGTTCAAGCAGCCGAACCTGTAAAGGTGAAACCAAATACACAGGTCTGACTATAAGAAAAGAAACTAGCATTGTTACTAGAAGACCTTATGAACCTAATCAGACTTCTAGCTCTATCTATTTATTTACCGGTAGATTTCATTGCCAAAAAGATTTAGGTAATTTTTATGCACAAAAGGCCTTATTATTATATGAAAATGAAAATATGATACGTTCATATCAGTAATACATAGTAAAGGTTATCACTGTTTTATCTCTTCCCTATTCACCTGCAGTGTCTCGCCTTAAAGCTCCACTGTTCCACATTTGACAACATATTTTTATCTCGACTTAATCCTAAAAGACGTCTAAATCATCTAAATGAAATAGTATTTGGATTTGAGCTGTTTTGTAAACCCACACAGCCGGTTATTTAACATTTCCGAGAATATCAGGTTTGTGCTCTCGAAGCCACCGCTGGCGTTCTTCAGAGCTGTACTTTAATTTTCAAAATGGGCTCAAATTCCATCAGTCTGTGGTGATTTTCGTGATATTGGCACTGTGGGGGCATATTGATTTTCCGTAATCGTTGTCTTTCTTGCCTTCAAGGAGAAAGAAATAAGGCGGCAGCAGGCTGAGATCCTTAAACATCAGGTAGGTATTCACGACAGCGCTCTGCACCTCTTCAACATAATAGTTATGGCTAAACAGAAGCATTTACGTCAGGCCTGACTTCAGTAGTGTGTTTGAGTGAGTGATTGTGGGGTAAATGCAGGAATGTGTGTGCATACATACAGATACACAGTTTTTATTTATGGTTAATGCCATGCTTTATGGTATTGGATTTGACTTCTGTTCCATAATATTTTGCCAACTCTTTCTGCCAGGAGTTGGAGAGGCATAGACTAGATATGGTATGGGTATGTTTATTTTTGTACATCTAACACCTGCATCGTGTAACTGGTTGTGTTATGGTTGTCATAGCAATGCATTAAGTGTAGCACTGGCTGCTGTCATACTACATTCTTCTGCATGGCTTTCCAGCAAAACCAACAAAAGAGAAAACGAGTCAGTATGCTGCCTCCATCTGCTCATCCTGAGGGAGGACTGACCCTGTCCCCTCCCCCAGCCCTCAACCCTCTACTCAGAATGCATTGCAAATACCGCTATAGCCAATCCACTGTCACTGTCTCAGGAGCTGTGCTTCCACCAAGTGGCGTATGGTATGGTTTGGGTCGGTGCGGCATATGTCAATTCTCAAAGTGGGTGCAGAGTGTCCTTAAGTGCTGCTTTTTCACACTGCTCCATCTGGTCAAGAATAACACATTGGATTAAAAAAAAACTTCCATTGGTTGTGCTCGTGTCATTTCAGTCGAAGCAGGTGCCAATACCACTCTATGGGAGGATTTCTAAAAGGAAAATAGATTATCATTATTTTGATATTTTGTTATATTATTCTTTTTGCTAAAAGTCCTTTCTACTGACCAACATCATGCGCATCTTCTTGAATATTGTCACAACTTTTGGACACCTTTATCTGAAAATATTTAGACCATAGTTCATATGTGCTCACAGAGAAGACATTGGACTTTGACAGTTTTTGTTTCATTGGATTGACCCAGGAATTACAGAGAAACCAGCAATAAACTAAGACTAGAAATCTCTATTTTACCAGGACAGAATCTCCAGCTGCCCTCTTTACAATGTTGTGATGTCACGTGAACGCAACCTATTCATTTAAATAATGTCACATTGAGTGTGCACAGTTATTGCAGAGTAATTTAGAAATGATGCAATAATTAACTTTTGTTTGTTTTGAAAATGTAGCAAAAACAAACGTGATAAAATTGTCTTCTTCATTGACAGTAACAATATGTATAGAGCCTCATGGTGACTGTCAAAATGCAGATTTCTAGTCTTAGTTTATTGCTAATTTCTCTGTAATTCCTTGACCAATCCACATGAAACAAAAACTGCCACAAAGTTCAATGTCTCCTCTGTCAGCACATATGAACTAAGGTCTAATTATTTTCTCATGAAGTTCTCCAAAGGTGGTGATAATATTCCTAAACATGTGCGTGATGTTGGCCAGCAGAAAGGACTTTCAGCCATAAGAATAATATGGCAGGTTTGTGAATCCAATCTCTATCAAATGATGATCAAGTACAACATTTGTTAATTTTCTTTTAGGAAATTTCTTTCATAAACTGTTTCTCTCCCATAGAGATGTACTGGAACCTGCTCCAAATGAAATAGAATCTATAACGTGAACACAACCTATTATTGTACACACTGTATATTTTTGATCATAAAGAAAAACCATTTGACCATTACCTGTGTAGCAGTTCAGACACGATAGATCGAGCTGCCACAGTACCGGCCTATGCCCCACTGAACTGGCCTGTGCCTGTGCCGCTCGGTGGAGGCCCCAGCGCACTGAGGGAGCGTCGTTCATCACGCATTGTCTCACTATTGTATCGGAATAAGCTACGGTGGCCACGATGAGTGCCTGAGACTCTGGCCCAGACTGTTTGTGCATCTGTTTCTGCCGTCCACACAGCGCTGGACTCTTAACCCGCCCCCGGCCTCTCTGTCATTCACTGTCCCTGTACTTTGCACAAAATAATGAAAATTGCTACGGGGAATCATGCCGTCTCTCGATGGTGGAGGTCGCTTCTCAGGCGGGAGAGTTTTAAGGCCAGACGCTGCAGGCGAGAATCTTCTCAATTTTCACGTTTTGGCCCAGTTGGCATATAAACTTTCACCTGGAAACAAATAAATGACCTAATCTTTACAATGAGGAGTGTAATTATTGCACTGTTTAGTGTTTCTCCCTAGAACTATATGGGAAATTGTAACTTCAATGACCAAAGTGCATTTTTATCTCATTGTGGCATCAACATATCCACTTTACACTGCAAAAAGGAATCAAAAAGGAAGTATATTTGACCTTGACCTTAAATGTAAGTAAATAAACTTAAATAATTTACTTGATATGCTTTTTGTTCTTTTTAGTTAAAAATACTTACTTACTTACTCCAGTAATTTTACAGATAATTTTACAAAATTGAGTCAAAATGAATGAGATAAGATCAAATATTCTGAATTCAAGCAAATTCAAATTTAACTCATCAAGATACCACTTTTTGCAGTGTAGTAGCTCCTCCAGACTTCAAATTTTCAGGTCATAACTATATTTTGAAGGTTTGTTCAGAGGGATTTTTCAGTATTTCATTCCTAGCACAATTTATTGAGTTTTGAACCCAACAAAACAAAAGGCAAAATCCGAATTTTTCCTGATGAGAGACTGGTGCAATGTGATGCGCGACCCGGCAACGGATAAGTGGAAGAAGATGGATGGATGATTTGTTTTTTAATAACTAGTTTATTGAAAAAACTAAATGAAATATCCAAAATCCCCTCTGAACAAATCTTTGCTAACTAATAGCAATACTAATATATCAACAAAATAAAAGCACCACACTGCCAAAAGTTAAATTAGCTTAGAGTATTTGACCTTATTCTGTTGAAGAGTTCATTTGCAAAAGCAGAAATCTCAGTTTGGAAGTTTTTGCAAAAATGTTGTAGATTTTTATAACTATACTCTACAAGTAAAAGTAAAGTTGAATCAATTAGAACAAGAACAAGTGATGTGATCATTAAAAACACAGCTCCACAAAGAGAAAATTGACAAAGAAAACATGTTTGTCAATGGCACTTATCTGCATACTTGTTCCATTGGCAGATCATTTTACTTGGCAGGTCAAAATTACTACAAATAAGGTCAAATATTCAGAATTCAAGCAAAATTAACTGATGAAGATATTACTTTCTGCAGTGCAATTTAATCCTGGCTCAACCCATTCTTTATATACAGGTAGTTTTGGCCATTTATTGTATGTATATGAAAACATAAGCAGTGTTGGGGAGTAACTAAATACATGTATTTAAAATACGTATTCAGAATACTCATTTTGAGTAACTGTATTCAGGCACAAATACTGTTTCATTTCAGGGTATTTCGAATATAGTTACTTTTCAAATACCAAAGGAATACAGAGAGAGAGAGAGGAAAGCGAGAGAGAGAGAGAGGAAGGAGAGAGAGAGAGGAAGGAGAGAAAGAGGAAGGAGAGAGAAAGAGGAAGAAGAGAGGGAGAGGAAGGAGAGGGAGAGAGAGGAAGGAGAGAGGAAGAAGAGAGGGAGAGGAAGGAGAGAGGGAGAGAGAGATGAAGGAAAGAGGGAGAGAGGAAGGAGAG
>OMNZ01052983.1:0-10125 GCA_900303255.1 Lesueurigobius sanzi
CACCAGCCTCCTCTTCCACCAGGTTCCTCTTCCACCAGCCTCCTCCTCCACCAGGCTCCTCCTCCTCCACCATCCTCCTCCTCCACCATCCTCCTCCTCCACCAGGCTCCTCCTCCATCAGCCTCCTCTTCCACCATGCTCCTCCTCCACCAGGAACCTCCTCCATCAGCCTCCTCTTCCACCAGGCTCCTCCTCCTCCACCAGGCTCCTCCTCTTCCACCAGCCTCCTCCACCAGCCTCCTCCTCCACCAGGTTCCTCTTCCACCAGGCTCCTCCTCTTCCAGGCTCCTCCTCCTCCACCAGCCTCCTCCTCCACCAGGCTCCTCCTCCTCCACCAGCCTCCTCCTCCACCAGCCTCCTCCTCCACCACCCTCCTCCTCCTCCACCCTCCTCCTCCTCCACCAGCCTCCTCCTCCACCACCCCCCTCCTCCTCCACCAGCCTCCTCCTCCACCAGCCTCCTCCTCCACCAGGCTCCTCCTCCACCAGGCTCCTCCTCTTCCACCAGCCTCCTCCTCCACCAGGAACCTTCTCCACCAGCCTCCTCCTCCACCAGGCTCCTCCTCCACCAGGCTCCCCCTCCACCAGGCTCCTCCTCTTCCACCAGCCTCCTCCTCCACCAGGCTCCTCCTCCACCAGGTTCCTCTTCCACCAGCCTCCTCCTCCACCAGGCTCCTCCTCTTCCACCAGCCTCCTCCTCCACCAGGAACCTTCTCCATCAGCCTCCTCTTCCACCAGCCTCCTCCTCCACCAGGTTCCTCTTCTACCAGGCTCCTCCTCCACCAGGTTCCTCTTCCACCAGACTCCTCCTCCACCAGGCTCCTCCTCTTCCACCAGCCTCCTCCTCCACCAGGCTCCTCCTCCACCAGCCTCCTCCTCCACCAGGCTCCTCTTCCACCAGCCTCCTCATCCACCAGGCTCCTCCTCCACCAGGTTCCTCTTCCACCAGCCTCCTCCTCCACCAGGCTCCTCCTCCACCAGGCTCCTCCTCCACCACCAGCCTCCTCCACCACCATGCTCCTCTTCCACCAGGCTCCTCCTCCATCAGGCTCCTCTTTCCACCAGGCCCCTCCTCCACCAGGCTCATCCTCCACCAGGCTCCTCCTCCACCACGCTCCTCCTCCACCAGCCTCCTCCACCAGGCTCCTCTTCCACCAGCCTCCTCCTCCACCAGGCTCCTCCTCCACCAGCCTCCTCCTCCACCAGGCTCCTCCTCTTCCACCAGCCTCCTCCTCCACCAGGTCCTCCTCCTCCACCAGCCTCCTCCTCCACCAGCCTCCTCCTCCACCAGGCTCCTCCTCCACCAGGCTCCTCCTCTTCCACCAGCCTCCTCCTCCACCAGGTTCCTCTTCCACCAGGCTCCTCTTCCACCAGGTTGCTCTTCCACCAGGAACCTTCTCCATCAGGCTCCTCTTCCACCAGGCTCCTCCTCCATCAGGCTCCAACTGCAGGGTTTATACAGGTAGCAGCAGGTCAAATTTATTTATTTTTAATGCTACAAACACCACATCAGCATGAAAATTCACAAATGTTCTTGGTAATTATTTGATAGTGATTTCCATATTATTCTTATGGCTAAAGTCCTTTCTTCTGGCCAACATCACACATGTTTTTGAACACCTTTATGAGAAAATAATCAGGCCTTTGTTCATATGTGCTGACAGAGAAGGCATTGGACTTTGTGACAGTTTTTGTTTCGCGTGGATTGGCCCAGGAATTGTTACTTTTACAAATCTTACTGATGTAGACTAACACTTTGAGTGTTATATATGGTCCACTCAAAATGTGAAAAGTGTTGTTTTAAAGTGATGTGTTCAATAGTTGAACCATGAGTGACAATAACATGGCACTAAATACATTGTGCTCTATATTTTACATAAAAAGGCTGAGGCCACTTTGTACTTCATCTGACTGTCACAGAGCGACATTAGACATAACTTCTGCAGGAAGAAAAAAGTAAATACAGAAAATAAAGTATTTATGATGACTAAGTTAAAGGTGAAGTTCTAATTAATCACTTGTGTTCCCCATGTTACAGTTGAGATGAGAGACTGAAAGGAGCATTTGTTCTACATTATTTAAACAGTAACAAATTTCTCCAAAGTAAAACTAGATTTAGCACAGTCCTGTCCACATCTGTCATGGTCCACCATGACTCAGGAACTGGGACACACATGATCCTACAGCAGATAATACTAAAACTTTTTTTCTTTTTTTTTTTTTTTTTTACACACGAGTATTCTTTCATGTGAGTAATATCTTTTTTCATATTATTTAACAATAAACACTTGAGATTCAGCATTTGCTTCTTTCTTCCTACAGACGTCTGAAGTTCTGTGTAATGTTTCAATTCAATTCAATTCAAGTTTATTTGGTCAACTGAAGTTGTTTTAAAATGTGCTATACAAAGTGCTTCACAGTAACAACATTAAAAAGAACGTAGATGTTTCACTTCTTACCTCCTTCAACTCTGTGACAGATGAAGAAGTACAAAGTGGCTTCAGCCTTTTAATGTAAAATATAGAGCACATTGTATTTAGTTCCATGTTATTGTCACTTATGGTTCAACTATTTGAAGTGTTTGCTGCATCACTTCCTCTGAGTTAAAACAACACTTTTCAAAATGTTCCATTTTAACTCAAATTTTTTGCTCTGTAGCCCCGGTCTCCCCTATATATTGATTGATTGATATTTCATATTATGTGACAGGTCGTAGCTGAAAATGTGCCTTTTGGTTAACACTCTCTTTTCATTTCCTCAATAAATAACAAACAAAGGTGATACATAACTGGCATAAAGCTGAAATATGTGCCCTAGACCCTACATCAGGGGTCACCAGTGTGCTCTTTAGCTCAGTAGCCCTTGAGACTTTTTGTAAGGTGTAAAACACTTAATTTTCTTGCATCTGTTTCTTAAAAATACAGTTATTTCTGTTCTTGTGACTCAGTATGAGTTTAAAATCAAGATATTTTGATTTTTTTAACTGGTAGCTCTCGAACAACTTAATGCTCTTGAAGTAGCCCTCGGCTGAAAAACGTTCGTGAACCCATGCCCTATATTAACAGGAAAATAAGGTTGCCAGCCCAATGAATCAGTACATTACACACCTCATTGTAAAGATATGGTAATTTACTTCTTCCCAGGTGAAAATATATACAGTATGTAAAGCAGGGGTGTCCAAACTTTTTTCATCAAGGGCCACATATATAATGGGTACAGCATGGAGGGCCACAGATCGGTGGCCAGCGCAGTCCAAAATTCAACTGGGTTGATTTAAAGAGAGGTTTTAACCTTCTCCCCACACCTTTAGTTAGTCTAGAACCTGTCTCACAATGAAAATAAAGTTTTTGAGGCTTCAATTGTGCAGAAAACCTGTTAAACCTGCAGAAAAACATCATCTCTGACGACATGTGCCAATTCAACAAGAAGATTTTGGGCCACCAAAAAATTTGTCTGAGGGCCGCATTTGGCCCCCGGGCCGCACTTTGGGTATGCCTGATGTAAAGAGAGCAAACTGACCCAAAACCAAGTGTCTCCCCTTAAATAGCTCAATGGCTGTTTATTGAAGCTTTTAACAAAGGATTAGGTTTTTTCCTCAAGTACAATAAAAGTAGTAGAAACAAAAGCATTCTTGTGCGAATCTCAGCTGTTCACTCTGTAACAACTGCAGCCCTAAACTGCAGACCCCCCAGGACCCTGAATCCCACCCCTCTCAGTCTGCACCCTAATCCAGACCAGGACCCACCCACAGACAAGATCCAGAGTCTATAAAAGGGTCTCTCTCTGGCTCTGAAGTATTTGCCTGATCTTCCCTCGGAGCTGGATCCATCATGGCCGAGTGAGTACTGACCATAAATCTGTGGAACCTTTAATAACGTGTTTATTTGTATTTGCATTAAAACAACAATTCCTAAACCACTTATCTCCACAAAGGAAATGTGAAACATTTTATCTAAAGCAATGAGCACCGGTCCAGCTTTTTTGCTTCCGATACCGATACTTGGGTTTTGAGTATCTACCGATATCCGATACTAACTGATACCAGGAGAATGAAAAAAAAAAGTTTGTAGATGACATATTTGTTGTTCCATCAATTCCATCATAAAAGAATCTGACCATTAATGCATTACAAATATGTTTCACCAGTAATTCTGTGACAATATTATTTCACTACTTTTGATGTGATTCAGTCATAGCTTCAGCCACAGCCTTGATTGGTTGAAGCTAGCATTAGTATACTGATGCTAACTACAGTATTTTGCAAACTTTCAATCACTGAATTCTACGGGTTAAGAGCTTTCAAATGACATACAGTATGTCCATATTCACTTAGATTAAGTTGGTAAAAATATTGGTTCAGTATCGGATATTTGAAATTGATACCCAATATTGTAATTTTTTCGGTATCGGCTCCAATATCCAATACCAGTATCGGATCGGTGTATCCCTTGGTAATGCAAGTTTTCTTGGTCGCAAGTTAATTTTTTTCCTAGTCACAATATGTGCAAGTAGAGTTTTTTCCCCCTAAGTCTGTGGGCCCTCCCCAAGACATTTTTAAAAAGGAATTTACAATACTTTCTGTATTTCTGGATGTATTTAAACGATGACAAGATATATGTTTAGCGTTATTTTAATCAATCAATCAGTTTTTGTAAAGCCCAATATCACAACAGGAGTCGTCTCAGAGGTCGGTACAAACTCAAAACAAATGAATATCAAACATTTGTTAGTAAGACAGGTTTGTTTACCTGCTTGGCTGGTTTCGGCTACTCCTGAGGAGAGGAGGGGAAAAAGCCACACAACCAAACAAACCAACACACCTGCCAACACTGCCAAAAGTTTGCTAAATGTCTCTTTAGATTTATTTTTACGATTTTTTTCCCCAGGAAAAAGATGCCGTTGTCTCGGAGGAACTACCTGAAGGTAATTAAGATTGTGTCATTTCTATTGTGAAAGCTCTAGTATGGAGGACCCAGACTGCCAAAACTATAAATAAATACATTTATATATAAATATATACCGGAAAATAAATAAATAATTTAAAGAATAAATAAATAAATATAAAATTTGTTTGTGTCTATTTTATCAAAGGGCAAGGTGTCATTCATAGAAAAAAAACGCTTCACTTTTGAAAACAATTTTTTACAAGCTGTTTGTGTAGGTTCTCAGTCGTACAGGAGTTATCCATGATCAAATTTTTGCCTACGATGAATTTTTTACATCGAATTTATGTAAAATTTGTATTATTTGCTTTTAAACACACATCTGCTTTAAAACAAGCTGCTCGTGGCTCTAAGCATTTAGGCTTTTCTGTCATTGCATTAAAGTGCACTAAAGACTTAAATATGGGTCCACAAATGATTGACTGCACATGTTGAGACTTGTTCAGGCGTTAAAATGAATGTATTGGCCAGTCGATTTATCGGTCCGGGCCTTTATGTATAATTGAACCTGATGTTTCTGATGTGTTTGTGTTTCAGAGCCTCCTGCTGCAGATCGGTCAGACTCTGGTGGAGCAGGAGACGCAGAGACTCCAACTGGAGAAACACAGTTATATCAACGAAAACTGTCCCTCACTGTCTGTACCACACAGTGTCCAAGACCTGCAGGTGAACAAGGACTAAACCAGGTCTAAACAAGGACTAAACCAGGTCTAAGCAAGGACTAAACCAGGTCTAAACCAGGGATCAACCAGGACTGAACTGAACAAGGACTAAACCAGGTCTAAACCAGGGTTCAACCAGGGCTAAACCAGGACTGAACTGAACAAGGACTAAACCAGGACTGAACCAGGTCTAAAGGGCAGCACGGTATAGCCTTAGTGCAGTGGTTAGCGCTCGTACCTCACAGCTAGAAGGTCCCGCGTTCGATCCCGGGCCAGGACGTGAAATATATTTCCCAGGATGGTACAGGCCACATTTGCATGTCTACTCGCTGATTGGTCAGATTCATATGCTATGACTCTAATGACGTAAATACAGTATTAGTACGTGGTCCTCGCCCACAAGGCCAAATGAAAAAACAAGTCTCAATCTTATTGAAGTTTTTGTAACATGCAACATTTCATATGGTAAACCAGAAGCTATGACACTTATTTAATTCAATACATTTTTTGACACGTATTAATGAATAATAATTAAAATATATTAAAATTTCTGACTTCTAAAGCATAGTAAGCCTAATTGAATTAATTACATTTATTTTAGGCCTATTATTTTTCAGAAAGTGAATTAAGAATAAATGAGAAGAATCAACTTCTAATTCTAACCCTTCTATAATAGTTCCATGATCAAAAAAAAGATTTATTTGGTTGGAACAGATGCACTGTTCCAACCAAATAAACAAGCTGTCCCGCATATGATAAAAAGGACTATTTTTGCATCAGAGTGCCTCAGACTTGTCGCTATTTTGCTCTTGAAAAGTATCTACCTATCGCCACTCTGCATATAGGGTTTGTAGACGTCTATGTCAGTATCTAATGAACTTTGTCCTGTGAAGAGCACCTGTTTGCCTTATCTTTGGACCCACTGATGCACTCATCTCCATCTCTGCAAATAAAATAACAAACCATGGCTAAACCAGGACTAATCTTTTTGTTTCAGGAGCTGTGCAGGAAGTTGCATAAAGAAATCGATCTTGTGGATGAAGAACGTTTTGACATTGAGAAAAGAGTCTCCAAATCAGACAAAGAGGTCTGAAGCTGCAGTTTTAGTTTTATTTATTTCCCTGACAGCTTACACTTGTATTGTACTCACAAGTTTGTGTCACCAGTTTCTCAAAGCAGTCCATTGTAGTCATTATTCTTTTCCAGCTTTTTTTTTTTTTAACATTTCAGCTTTTTTAACATGAGCTGTTTTTTTAACAACAGCTCATAAAAAAGTTGTTTACAAAAGCTTTACTAAAAGCCTGAGTAGAACTTAATAAAGAACCTTTAATCTCAGGGCCGTTCATTAAGCACATAATGTTTTTATTTCTCGTCCTTGTTGCAGATTGATGACCTGAAGATCAAGTTGCAGGGCCTGAAGGGCCGGTTCCAGAAGCCGGTGCTGAGGAGGGTGCGCATGTCGGCTGATGCCATGTTGGCCGCGCTGCTCGGATCCAAACACAAAGTCTCCATGGACCTGAGAGGAAACCTGCGGCAGGTCAAGAAGGAGAGTAAAGAGGAGGTGAGAGGACCAGCCAGTGCAGTAATACTGAACTATTCTTTTCAGATTCAAAGAGATAATAGTTATTTACTGTAAACTTGTGTCTCAGTGTCGTTTTTAAACGCTGTGTTTTTCAGGAGAAGCAAACGGCCAACTGGAGGAAGAATATTGAGGACAAGGCTGGGATGGACGGCAGGAAGAAGATGTTTGAGACAGATAGCTGAACGGGCAGACATCTTATTTATGTTTTTTTTATTCTTAATTCTTAAAAAACAACAGATTACGTAAACTGATTATTGTTTCAAATACTGCAGACATTTTTTTCCCTGAAACCTCTTTTTGAATAAAAAACATAAAACAAAAAACCTCATACATTTTCTAAATTTGCAGTAAAGTGGCCTCAGGATCTGTCCTCTTTATTTAATGAATATATGAGAATTTAAAGACTTTCCACTAAATTTCAGAAACTCTTTAAGGGAAGCCATCGATCGAGAGATAACCTATTGTATATTTTAAGTCCAGAGATCTACACGGACAGAACATGCAAAACTATTACCAAATATACAGTGTGTATGTATATATATATATATATATATATATATACATTACCAAACATTAAAATGTTATTCTTTTACAATTCACAACAATTTTGATCAACCAAGAGCCCTTGTTTAGAAGAATTACGCCTTAATTTGTCACATATAAAATAGGACAAATAAGTTATTTTCTCATGTTTGAATTTCAGATAATAACCCACAGCCTAAATGTAGTTTAATTTGTAATAAAACATATTTTTAATCATACATGTACATGCGTAAACTTGCGTGTCCCTTAGATGGCGTTATACCGCTATTTCCAAAACCTGCATAGAAGAAGAAGCAGCTGCACTTCCGCATTGGTCACGTGAGTGGAGTTGAGGAAGCGGAGCATCAAAACAACAAAAGCTACTCCTATTTCACAAAGCCGGCAGCTTTTCACCCGGCTACGCTTATTTTCAAATACATCACAATCTTGTACCGAGCCCCGGACCTTCACTCGCTCATTCAGAGCTGTATCTTTGTTTTTGTGGAGCTTTTAATGATGACTGCAGCGGTGTTTTTCGGCTGCACGTTCATCGCGTTCGGCCCCGCCATCGCCCTGTTCGTGTTCACCGTCTCCAGGGAACCGCTGCGGGTCATTTTCTTGATCGCAGGGTGGGTCTGTCTCACGAGAATCATATGACAGGGTTTAAATGATTTTGTAGAGTTAAACTTCTGCTGAGCTAATGCTAAAAGTCTGGTGAATGAAGAGCTAACGAAGCTAATGTTGGGCTGCAGAAAAGTTGGCCAGGCCAGGGTAGTGGAACCCGCAGATTTGTAATAAAAGTTGTATTTCACGTTTTTGGAGCTGGGTTTTGTCCTCGCTTTAATCTGTATTTGTTTAGATGAAGTGGTCCATTTTATATTTGATCAGTTTTATTTTTGATTTGATTGAATTGAACCCGGCTCCTCTTAGTAGGCTACTAAGGTAGGCACAATACTCCCGAAAATCCTTATCGCAATATTAGGTGACGTAATATCCTAAAGAAGTCGCAATTTCACTCAGACCTTTTGTGTGTGCGCAAAAACAGGCTAAAATAGAAACGTATGGGAACAAAAATGTGCAAAAGTTCATTTAGTTCAAATTGACCCTAGCTTTTGTCCTGATTTACTATTTATAGAGTTCTGAAATGTGACGTCATATCGCAAAGCATTATGTCATTAGCAGCACTTTTTTATCCATAATAAACGCCTCATTTTTTCCCCCAACCCAGTTCTGCCATAAGTCCCGCCCCCGCGCATTCTCATATTTAAATTTTAATTGTTTTTTAGGGTTAGGGTTAAGTTTAAGGTTAGGAAATGGGTTAGGGTTCGGACTTCAATATAAAGTGATTAGCCGTTCATAGGTCAAAAACAAAGCAATATTGAAATATAAGAAGCTGCAAAATTGCTCAGTTATATGGGCATTTGAAGTTGATCTGGGATTTGATCAAATTTAAGCCACTATGAACGGCTAACCACTTTATATTGAAGTCCGAACATGCTAACTTCCTGCTAACTATAGCCCACTTCAAAATATCAACTGTCCGCTCCGTGAATCTACAGCAAAAACTCTTATATTAGACAAATATACAAAATGCATATATTGTTATTTTTCAGACGTAAATGTGAAGATCTCAGTCGATGTTTCCCCATTAATCTCAATGGATGCAGCCTCTGGTGTCGAAAAGGAGGCGGTAACCTTTTCGTTGCTCCTGTCTATGGAGCAACGCCTTCATCCGGGCTCTTTCTGGTAACCTTGCCTGCAAGCTGAATTCTCGCGGTATTTGTGATTTCACAAACACACGAGAATCCATCTTGCCCCGAGCCCGCTAAAGTGTTTGAGCCAGGACCACCAGTCTGACGGAGCGACGAAAGCAGCAGGTGCCGAGCAAAACAAACATTTGTTTCGAAAATAAGGCAGTGTGGCTTAAGGCAGTGGTTCCCAACCTTTATTGTCTTGCGTACCCCTTAGGTCTTTCATTTCTACTCCAAGTACCCCCTGCGTCGATGGTTTTGCTGAATAGTTAGAAAGTGAATGACGAAAACTCAAATTTATCAGTGAAAAGACGCTAAAATACTCTCAAGTTCTCACTCTATACAGTTATTCTTTTTAAAAATAGCTTTTCTTTGAACATAATAATCAAAAATACAAATTATTTTTTTATCTGAAATGATTCCAAGTACCCCCTGCTGAGCTCTCGCGTACCCCCAGGGGTCCCCGTACCCCTGGTTGGGAAACACTGGGTTAAGGTGCCTTCAACCCGCAAACTCGTGCTACAAAAAAACGCAAAAACCACTTGACGACATTATGATATAAAGCTCAGAGCCGCTATCTAACAAACAACTACGAGCGAAACTCCGAACGGATTCGTTTGGTGCGGTCCCAGATTGATATTGTGGAGAACTCAACTACGAGTGCTA
>OMNZ01052986.1:10148-23641 GCA_900303255.1 Lesueurigobius sanzi
AGCCCAGAAAAACACATTGTGGTATCGGATAGGTTTTGGTTCAGGTACTCGCCGATACGATACCTGAAAAACCTATGGTATCGGCATGAAATCCGATACCAGTATCGGTATCGGAACATCCCTAAAAAAAATAAAACAGTGTTGTCTGCTGTGTCTCCCCTTAAAAGAGACATTTGCAGCAATACTGTATACATTTTTCAATGGTACCTGTTTTTGCACTAACACTCTTCATAAAAGAGTTGTTTTGCCATTGTGGTGTATATCAAGTTCCAACAGCCAACATTTTAACATTTATTTTATCCTCTTTTTCTCCCTGTTCCACTTTTCTCTCCTCGACCTCTGTTTGACCCCGCCCCCTGCCTTTCTTGACCAATAAAACGTTGTGTTGTTCTCCTGCCAGCCCAGACCCAGTGCCGTATGAACCCATTGTGCTGCAGGGACCCCCTTTGACTAATGTTTCCAGCTTTCACCATAAGAAGGAGGTGGTCTAAATGTTACGGTCGTGTGAAGCCATCTGAAACAACGGTGTTTACGCTTTTCAAATAAATTATTGTAGGCACCAAAATGACCCTGATCAAAGGTTTACAAACCCTCATGATCTTGGCTTAAAAACAAGTACAAGCTGACACAAACGGCTTCGTATGATTGTAAGTAACCACTTATAATGACTCGGAGCCAGTTGGGTTAGTCAATAAAAACACTGCAGAGGTTTTGATTGAAAAAAATCCAGGCGGAGATTGGCACAAACATTCAAAAATGGAATAACTTCTTATTTATTTATTATTCAGTACTCTTTATTTTGACACTTTACTTTGAATCATGCTATCTTTGCACCTGGGATTTCCACTCTAAGCCTTTGTCCAATCAGGGAGCTTCTGGTATCCCTGAAAAGCTGTTGGGTAGATAACAGCCCTACTGTAATTGGACAGAAACCCTGGCGAATCAGAGCAAACTTTACATGGATGGATTCTGTTTGGTGATGCTAATGTTTTGGCTCTGGCTTTGTGTTGTGGAAACCTAGTCCACATTAACAAAACTTGGTCAAAAAAGTATTTATTCGGTTTCGTTGTTCATTTTGCCTGCTGTTTGAGCTGTGTCTGGTTGATATGAGATTGAAGTGGATACTTAGGTAGATAATAAAAACATACACAATATATACAATATTAAAGACAAAAAATGCAAAGACAAAAATGCAAAGACAAGCTCAACTTGAATTGAACACCAATGCAAACCGGTGACTATTAAGAGCCGTTTTAAATGAGTGTAAGGTTGGAGCAGCTGGTTGGAGCAGCTCTTGTGTTTGTCTATGATGAAAGGTGCACCATTCCTACTGTGAAACAAACAAAAGGCACAGGACACCTGGTCAAAACTGATGGGAGGATAAATGCATCATGTTATCAAAGCATACTGGAGGATCATTCGCACTCATCAGCCCGGAAGCTGCACATGGGTCACACTTGGATGTTCCAACATGACAATGATCCAAAACACTGGCTGCAGCAGAATAAAGTGTAGGTTCTGGAGTAGCCATCTCAGTCTCCTCACCTCAATATTATTGGACCACTCTGGGGAGATCTCAAATGTGTAGTCCATGCAAGACAGGCCTGGAATTTACAAGAACTGGAGACTTTCTGCCAAGAATAATGGGCAAACTGTCCATTAGAGAACATAAAAAGCCTGGTCCACAACCACCACAAAAGAATCCAAGCTGTCATTGATGCTGAAGGGCAATACAAGGTAGGGCTGCAACTAGGGATTATTTTGGTAATCAATTAATCGGCTCATTATTTTCACGATTAATCGTTTGGCTGCAAAAGGAGCACAGAAATTATATTTTTATCGATTTTTTAATCGACAAAGTGATGCTATTTGAGGACATTTGATCGAGTAAACTTACGGTAACGTCTGTAAGATGCTCTTCGTACAAGTTTCACATTATGTGAACATGCTATTACTCATTTGAAAGCTCAGAACCTTAAGAATTAGAGAGAGCTCCTTTCAGGTTTTGCCATAGAATCTGTCAATCAGAGCTCATTCTGCTCGGATTAGATAATGGTCTTTACATTTATCTTATATCTGGGACAAAGAGAGGTCCTGAGAGAGGTAAAATCTTATATTCCCTTTTTAGAGACTAGTTTTTTTCATAAAAAATAACATTTTAATGTAATTTGTGTTCTGTTTTAGTCGATTTAATCAGTTAGTTGTTTCAGCCCTAATTTCTATACAAAATACAACCTCATTGACTATCAATTTGAGAGGAACTATGCATGTTACTACTTTATGAAAGTATGATTACAAGGAGATGAGAAGTCTTGTTGGATTTATCACTCGTTTACAGTCGCAGTACCTACAAATGCGGTCAACAATTAAAATGGGGCCAAGTCCAAATCCCCTGAGGCTGCTTTTGCTTTGTTCACTCCTCCATAATGTTGTGGAACTCAACCTAGAAAGTCCTGAAGCAAAGGACACACCTAAACACAAACCATAGAACAGGTGACAATACTGAGCCACATTTACCGACTACCTGGGTGTTGAATTTCAGCCAGTTATATTGTATTTGGTCAAATGAGTCTGTCTATCTACTGGATTTCTATGATAGAGTTACTCATGTTGAAGACAGTTTCATAATTTCTTCTTTTGCTGCAGGATTTGGAGATCACATCAACTGGAGGACACTGGACGATGGGAAAAAGGAGGCACAGGCCAGGTGGGTTCAAGGTTTCAGATCTTACAATAGCAATGCATCTTGTTCTAGTAATTCTAATTAGGGGGTGCACAAGGAGTTATTGCAATATCCACATCGCAAGAAGCCACAGTGTCACAAAATCGCTGAGGTCTTCAATCTAACTGAGATTTACAACTTGTTTCGCTGACAGCCTAAAATTGTAAGCACATGGCAACCTCAAAATGTTAAAAAAGTTGAGTTCTTGGCATGATTTTTCAAATTTACAGTCATCTTAGCCTTCGAAAATAATATACATAGCCATTCCTTGTCATATTGTGGTGCCATTATGCCTGATGTACAACTTATTGGGTACTGCGAAAATACTTTGGCCAATGGATATCACTGAAAATGCCATTAAATACATTCTTCAAATGCAATATTCTCCAATTTCATTTTGCGTCTTCTTTTCCAGTGGTCTGCCGATGATGGTCATAGTTCACAAGACCTGGTGTGGAGCCTGCAAAGGTGCAATTACACGTAAACAACTTGTGTAAACATTTGTATGACTCTAAACATTTTTTTCTTCTCTCTCGAAACAGCACTTAAGCCCAAGTTTGCTGAGTCGAAGGACATTTCTGAACTCGCACACAATTTTGTAATGATCAACGTTGAGGTAAGCCAGTCTCTTTTGTTGCCTCCTCTGCTTTTTGTTATTGGCGTCTTCCATTAACTTTGGGCCTTAGGCAGGATGGGTGCAGGTGTTTCCCAGGGCTAACCTTCATCTTCTGTTTGAACAGGACGAGGAGGAGCCGAAGGACGATGCCTTCAGTCCAGACGGAGGCTACATTCCCCGCATTCTTTTCCTCGGTACGAACGCAAGCTGCTCCGTTTGCTCATAATATTTGCTCACAGAGAGTACACGGCAGAGGCTCTCGGTCATCCAGAAACGATCATTCTTTACAGTGATGGAAAATTCCTGCCATTCTAGCTGAAGATAAAAGCACAGACTAGCATGAACTGGTGTCTCCACTATGATCAGAACGAGGAGGGCTTTATTCATGAAAATGGGAGCTAAAGTCTCTCAGTTTTACCCAGAGCAAAGTCTATTTTGTTTTGTGAAACTGTTTTAGGTCATTTTCACACATGTTGGACCTGAGATCGCTCTAGTTTCAGCTGCTTTTACTTCAGCTTTAGTTCAGTTGTGTTCACATGATGTACCTCGATAAAGTTGATCCAGATGCCTCGTCATGCAGCGCAGGTGAGGAGCATATAGACCATAACATGCTAGAAGCCTCATTCATGCTCAAAAAGCACAATGACATTGACACTAGGGCAGTTGAGGTTGATCAATAAAGTCTTATCTTATCTTCAGGTTGACCTAACTGGTGGCAGTATTAGGGTGACCAGATTTTTCAAATTAAAAACTGGGACAAAAATTCGATTTTTATTTTTTGTGTAATTATTTTTATTTTTTCTTGAATTTTTCATAATTTTTCTTGTCTTTTCTTATATATTTTTTTGTTCCTTTTTTGCAGGTTTTTTTAAAATAGTTTTTTCTCATGTTTTTTTTTTTGTTTTTCATAGTTTTTCTAACATTTTATCGTGATTTTTGACTTGCCTCGTCTTTTTTATTTTTCATCATTCTTTTGTATTTCTTGTTCGTCATTTTTTCATAATTTTCCTCCCATTTTTATTGCTTTATTCTCTTATTTTTTTTCTTTCTGTCACATTTTTGTCTTGGTCAAAAGTCATAAAGTATCAAGTAAATATGCGGCTTTGTATGTGGTACTGGTGAAAACTGGGACAACTGGAACCGAGGCTGTGTAAAACTGGGACAAATGAATGGTTTCAGATAAATTCACAGGGACATGGGACAGAGAGCTCAAAACTGGGACTGTCCCAGGTAAACTGGGACTGTCCCGGGTAAACTGGGACTGTCCCGGGTAAACTGGGACGTCTGGTCACTCTAGGCAGTATGAAAACGACCTTGGTGTCAACAAATCATGGCGATATGGCAGTCCTGACTCGTCCTGTCAGGGGGCCAGAGTTTTGGTGAATCTGTTAAAAAGGGGGTGTTGTGCTTTTTGCAGGTATTTGGTTGTAAAAGAATGACCAAGATGTGTTCATTACCACTTTGTTCGTTAGAAAATACTATCTTGAGATGAAACCACTAAAACAAAATCTGCAGTAGATTCACTTCCTGATTCCCCAAGCGTACTCTCTCTCTTTTAGCAGGCCTATGTCAGATGATTTTGAAAGGATAAAGATTTGCCACAGATCGAAATGTAAATAAAGCATTTCCTGGATATGTAGGAGGAGCTTTCCCTGAGCTGGTGCTGCTGCGCTGCTAGAAATTACCACTGGGGGAAGGATCAGATTATTCAAACATGCACGAGTGGCTTGAAACACAGGTCCAGCCATGTGTTTATGAGGAAAAACATTGTAACAGGCTTAAAAGCTCTAAGAAAAAAAATTATTTTGATTCAATGATATTTGAAAATCTCTTTATGACACTTGCTTATGTACAGAAATTCAGTTGGTACACATTAGTAGAACATCATTGTGCCCCAATCTCTTCAAAAGTTAATACAAGTTTGTTTTTATGTTTCATTTCAGATCCCCTCGGAAAAGTCCACCCAGAAATCACCAACAGGAATGGCAATCCCAACTACAAGTACTTTTACAGCAACGCAGATCAAGGTAAAGGCGACAGAATTGACCTTTTGATATGCTCTAGATCAGTGCTTCTCATTGGGACTCACCATGATGCAAATTAGGATATTTATTTCCACCCATAAACCATTTTGCTGTTGTAGTTATAATGTGAAACACTGGGTTTCCTGGCAGGTAGTTGTTGATTTAAGGGTTGAATTAACCTAAAAAGATGAAATCATGATCAAAACAACTCATTTTTACACACTCCCGTAGTATTTTTATACATTTTCAGCTGAAAAAAAAAAGATAAAATAATAGTTTGAGCTGGCTCCTATTGGTAAAATGATGGGAAAATATTTGTGATTTCAACTTATTTTATTTTATATTGAATTTATTTATTTTTTGCACATTCCATTCGCTGAAAATGCAGTTATATTGTTTTGATTGTAACAACTGTTATTTTACTAATATATTGTCTTAATTTATTGGCTCTGCGCTGCAGAAGAAGCACGCACACCACCATGTGTGCTACTTGCGGTGAAATGGACTGATTTTGTAACTTGATTAAAAGTTATCAAACAATATCTCAGAGACTGAGTAGAAGAAGCTCACATGCAGTTAACTGCACAGTTAACATGCAGTTAACTGCATGTTAACTGTGCTGTTGCTGCAGAGGGAGGGAGCGTGGAGATGGTCAGACATCGAGACCTCTCAGAATGGGGAATGATGAACTCTCATGGCATTACGCCTCTCCCCCAGCACCTTATTCACCTCTGCTCGGCTTGGTTTTGGTTTCCATTTTCTTGTAGAGTCTGGTACTGTAACCCTGGTTGCCCTGGTGGATCCATGAATATGGCTTTGCTGTGTGCTGTACAGTGCATTCAGAAAGAATGCACTGTACAGAAAACATCTACACACAATACTTAATATTACAAAGTGAAAAATGTTTTTTAGAATTTTTTGCCGTTTTATTAAAAATAAAAACGGAAATATCGCACCCTTATTCACAGCCTTTACTTTGACACTCAATACTGAGCTCAGATGCATCCTGTTTCCACTGATCATCATTGAGATGTTTCTCAACGATGATCTGACAACTTGACTGCAGTCCAGCTGTGGTCAATTCAACTGATTTTATTTGGAAAGACACACAGCTGTCTATAAGGTCCCACAGCTGACAGTGATGTCAGAGCACAAACCAAGCCATGAAGTCAAAGGAACGGTCTGTAGACCTGGATTGTATCGAGGCACAGATCTGGGGAAGGGTACAGAAAAATTGTTGCTGCATTGAAGGTCCTGAAGAGCACAGTCTGACACGCTCTGGCAGCTGTGCGACCTTACCTTTTATCAGTTGAATTTACCACAGCTGGACTCCAGTCAAGTTGTTGAAACATCTCAATGAGGATCAGTGGAAACAGGATGCATCTGAGCTCAGTATTGAGTCATAGTAAACGGTGTGAATACTTATGTACATGTGATATTTCCGATTATTTTTAATATAATACCTGAAAAGTTTTTTTTTTTTGTCATTATTAAGTATTGTGTGTAGATTGATTTAGAAAAAAACAATCTAATACATTTTGGAATAAGGCTATAACATAACAAAATGTGGATAAAGTGAAGGGGGTTGAATACTTTCCAAATGCACTGTATAATATGTCCATAAAGACGATACCTTTTAGCCTGGCCAGCCAACCTACATGCTTTTCCTATTCTTTACAAAGACATTGAAAGAAAGCAGGAGTGGCTGGCTAGGCTAGCAGGCCAAGCAGGCTAAGAGCCTGCTTGGCCTGGTTTGGACCAGGGTCAAGCAGGTACTAAAAAAGTACCAGTTAGCAGTAAAGTGTGCTGATGGAAACACTTCAAAGGCAGGTAGAGTAGAGTACAGCAGTGTTAGAGCAGGGCAGCTGGAAACAAGCCATAATAAGAGGACTGATGGGCGCATTTCAGGCTATTCTAATACATTAGTTGGGAACCCTGATGTTGCAGAAGTTTGGTGATTCAAATCTTGACCTGGTGCATACTTCTGTCAACACATTTAATCCATATTGCCCTCTTTAGTTCCAGTATGTACCCGATTTGCCATCTTTGAAAAGAGAGGAGCCAAAACATAATTAAAATCTCCCGTACTCCATAGTTAGTTTGTTCCCCCCTACTTCTCTTCTTATTTTTATTTACCGTGACTTTTTAATTTCCTCTTCAGTGGCGTCTGGCATGAGGGAAGCCCAGGAGCGACTGACGGGAGACGCCTCCAAACGCCACAGCGGAGACGAGCTCTGAGCTGAAGAACACCGAACCATCACGAAGGCTGTAAGGGCTACACCACACAACCCTGGGAAAACAAAACAATAACCACCATACTGGGACCGGGCTGCACTATATGAGCAATACATCACATTTATGTCTTGGTTTAGACCTGGTTTTAGAAGTTTTAGTCCAGGAATCTGTGCTGGAGAACTGCAGGCAGGTGCAAAGTGAAAAACAGAGGAATGAGGAGATATTCAAAAGCAAAAGGGACACAGCGGTTAACTTTTGAGCAAAAAAATGATAAAACTTTGTGCCAGAATTTCAAAAATCTCTTTCAGGTGGATCATATATTTGGATTTTTGACAAATTTATATAATAAAAACAGAGCAAGGTCTTTATTTTCCCAAGAAATATAGGTTTAATGCCAGTTTGGATCAATTTTAATGACCGTTGCGTCCAATTTGCATCTTGAATATCAACATTTCCCATCATTGGTGTTTGATCAAATGTTTGCCAAACTGAACAAATGTTGTATGCACAGGGTTTGGGCCTTTAAGAATCTAGTATTTAAAAGACATTAAAGGCCATTCATTTTGAGTGTCTGCTCCCTGTATGCACTGTCTCTGCATCATCTTAGAGTTATTCTAATGTGTGGCAACATCAAAAGCTAAAGATTAAACCAGGTTTAAAACATGACAAAATTAGGACTGAAGAAAGAAAATGTGACCAAAAATGTACTTTGTTTAATTTTACGTCCCTATGCTTTGTCATTTCGAGGTTCGTAAGGAAGAAAAACGTTATTTATTTTGCTTTATCATTTGGATATTTTTGGAATAACATAGATTTCGCCTTCTATAGTGCAGCCCCAAGTTGGAAAACCTTTTAAAACCTGTTCAAGTCTTCAGTTGGTTTTCTGTTCACTTTTAAACCATGTTCTGATGTAATTTACTGTTCTTCTCTAAATGCCATAAGACTGTATGCTTTGTCTGCAGGGGGAGGACATTTACTCACAGCCAAGTAGCTGTTTTGTTTTATTTCAAGTTCCATCTGTTAACACTGTGGAAAGGAAAGCTGGCTTCAAGGTTATATTATGAGAACCTACACATAACCTTTTCAAAACTAAAATTGTAATACATTTGCTTGTTGTTTTGAGATTTGGTTATGATGAGGCACAGAATATGCTGCACCAAAAGCGTGTCCTCTCTTTAAAGGATTTAAGCCCGGAGCATTTGCCCCTGCCTCGCACTGCAGTATCAGTCTCGCTGTTGTCTTGTCGGAACAACTGAAGGTTAGAAAAATAAAAGCCTATTGTTGAAATTTTTACACGGAAATAAAACAACAACCTTGATATCTTTTAGTGACTCAGTGGCTGTAGGGGAGAGTTTTAACTTTCCGCCGCAGCAGCACACTGGAACCTAATATCAAGTGTTTTCCGCATAAAAAGTCCACAACGTACTTCAAGCAGGGCCGGCCCAAGCTAATAAGCAGACGGTGCAGGTGCTTAGGGGCCCGAGACCACCAGGGGGCCCCCGATAGTGCATAAATTTCTACTGTAGAGGTTGTGTGCCTCATAACTTTCCCTAAAAGGACGAATATCTCTCCAAAGTCACTGCAAAAATAATTCTTGAAATACTGTAAGTTTAAAATGTTCTTATAATCATTTATATTTGCCCTCGATTTGAGTATATTTCAAGACATTTGCCAGTGGGGGGGATATTTTACACATAAATTAAGAGAACGCATTAACAACATTCTTATTTCAAGTAAATTAATATAATTTTCATCTCATTTTGAGTGTGACTAGATATTCTTTCCTTAATTTAAGAATAAAAAAACTTGCCCCAGTGGCTGAATTCTTCAAATTAGACTCTTCATAATGACGGAGGGTGCCTCTGGGTTTACAAGGGCGCATATATAGATCATCCTCATTGAAATACAGCCTTTTGCACCCCTGTAGATCCGGGCCTGATGGGGCAAATAGAAAATTTGACAAATTTCTAGATTTCTTTGTGCAGTGTAGTCTTTCTTTTACAAACATTGAAGGTTGAAGGGTGGGGATATTGACTTTCTCATTTATGGGAATATACTATCGTCTACTGTTCATCTATCTGAATAGATTTAATAGACTGATAGTCTATTAAATTCAAGTTGCAAGGGCCCCATGCCATAATTCTGCTTAGGGCCGGCCCTGACTTTAAGTGAATAAGAAAAAAACAACATAAAACCAACCTTTAAGCCAGGCTTTTCCTTCGCCATCAGTGTTTCTAGATGCCGATGATCCCAAATAAGTTGATCCTGGTTTGCACCAAAAGCCAAGTCTCCTGCAGAAATGTGCTTCCAACCTCCTCTACAGCCTCTTTATCTGTGGAAACGTGTGCGGTTCTTTCTTATTTAATCTCTATACGACTTCACTCAAGTCAGTGTAGGTAATTCAGTTGTATCAATGTCGTTTTTGTTGCTTGTGAAGTGACTTGTTCATTTATTTAAAAAGGACAGGCCAGTATTTTGTGAAATTACATAAAGTAGTAGGTGTTTGGGATGTGTGGTTTGGAGAAGCTGATGGGAGCAATGACCACACTTCTGGCCTATTGGTCAGATATCAAACAACAGCTGCAGTCCCAGGACAGGCTGGACAATGTGGAAATATTGGGTCAAAACGGTACTTCAAAATGACTAAACAAGGACCTAAACGAGGCTAAAATGAAACTAAATGCACAAAATCATGACTAAAAATTAGCTTTTGCACATTTTTAAGCGACACAATTCTCTACAAGTGCAATAGTGTGTGCCTTACGCCTCAGTAGTTAGTTGGTCTACATGGATTCTTATTTTATGGCCAAATATATGACAAGCTATGCCTTAGTCTCTCCTGTTTGCTCCTCCAAACTGAGAACATAGACATCTCCCCTTGATAGGATCAATTGTACTGTAGTTACTTTTACTGAAGTACTGGCCTGCTCCTTTAAACCTGCCTGATTATACTGTAAAGGGAAAACCTTTGTTCATCGTCTTGATGGATTTTATACACCGCCAAACGGCAAAATAAAGTTTGTGTATTGAGGAAAGTTGTTTTGTCTTTTTTTATTGTTGATTGAATTATAATAAAGGGGCGCATCCACGTTACGATGTGCTTTCTATTTCGGTTTCCTCGTGTTCTTAGATGTAGCACTAGAAAACAGAATAGCACATCTTGGTAACACTTTAGATTACAGCCCGCAGTTCCATGTGTAGGTGCAGGTAACACGAAAATAATTACATATGTAACTAAGTGTGTAGTTATACTTTAGATAGGCACATGCACATACTGTAAGTATTGGGTAGTTTCCCCTTGTTCCACATTGTTACTCTATTCTTTTCTGTTCCCTCGTTTTTTGTAGTTACAGGTTTTATAGCTTCTCACTTTAGATCACAACCAGCACTCGTGTAGTTACACATTAGTTGCAATGTACTTGCATATTAGTTACTGGGTAATTTCCCCTTGTTTCCTCATGTTTCACATTGTTACTCTCTATTTTCTGTTCCCTCTTGTTTCTAGTAGCTACAGGTAATAGTGTTTAGCTTCAGATTACAGCCCGCGCTCATGTGTAGTTACACATTAGTTACGATGTACTTTCACATTATTAGGTACACCTTTATTACACCTCGTTTTGTTACACCATGCACATCTTTGTTACGCTTTTGTCTCACTTTATACTTTCAAGTGTAATTACTGTCTCGTTACCTGTACCTACACGTGGAACTGCGGGCTGTAATATAAAGTGTTACCCACAGGGGTCACAGGTACACTATACAGCACTATACCAGCAATAAAAAACATGCTCCTAATGACCGGCTAGACACAGAAAATTATATTTAGTCAACATCTCCATGAAGACGAGCTGGAGACTGGGCAAGACACTTCACCCACTGCAACTGTCAAAGAGCAAAAAGCAGCAGAAAAGACAAGACACTTAGAAGAGTATCAAATTTTATTGCCTAAACAAAGATGATCCCTTATAGTCTCTCAAACCACAAAGACGAAACTTTTAACATGACTAAATTTAAATTAAAACAGTGACACATGGAACTGAGTACATTTAGGAAAGAAAATGGACTGATCCCATTACGGACGAACTAAAGTGGCTTATTACAACAACATGTCAAGAAAATACAGAGACGATACGGAAAAATAACTTAAAAATGCGTCTCATAAACGTTTAATTTCAAAATAAAAGCGTAAGGAAAGCTGGTAAGTTGAGTGGATGGACATCAGCTTGGATAAAGGCGATAAAAGTCTGACTGAATCCTTTACAATTCAGTTTCAATCCACGGCCCTGTGCTACGAGGCTTTTGTAAATTTCAGGCCAGACACTGCAGGCGAATAAGGAAAAAATCTAAATTGAGTCACATCATTTTGAAACTTTTGTTTATTGCTGACATAAATATGAGAAAGAAATGTATTGCAAGTTTATGTTTTAAGACATTTTGTGCATAAAAATGGCTAAAATTGCCTATATTTTAGTGATGAAATCTAAATAATGGATCGAGTCAAGTTGATACAGTATATCAAACTTTCAAAATATACAATACAAGTCCAAGACTGGAACGTTTGGAGCCTGCAGGAGCCACCAAAGCAGAGACATTCGCAACAATGTGATCATTGAAGTTATAATTTGAATAAAACTTAAGTTGGAAAAAGTTTGAAACACAATTGAGAGAAAACAACATTGTCAAAGAGAAGCTGGACATGCTGGGCACTACTGACACGTCTATAAGCTTATTGGTCCAAAGCTTCGTCCAGATTCATTCAATTGTCCAAATTTGAATGCTAATTTATCACATGGAGGATTTGAGAGGAAAAAAAGGATGTTTGTCAAGTTTAATTACAAATATTTGTTCAGAGGTGATTTTGGATGTTGTTAGTGTAGTGTTTCCTAACCAGGGTGCTGTAGAAATTTCACCTGATCGCCGTGTAGCGGTCAAGTAGAACAATTACTGTACATGCTCTACCACCTTGCAGTATTGCCAAAAAAACAAAGTAGCGCACAGTCATGCTGCCGATGAGAGACTCGGACCATTGATGTGTGATTATTGTGATCTTTGTGTGTCTGTCCTCCATTCTTGCAACAATTTCAGCATTTTGTGCAACTAGAGCGGGTACAGATGTCACACTGAATAAATACATTTTGACTGTATTATTGTTATATTTGAAAAAAAGATACTTTTTTGTCACATTTTTGTTTAGTGGGGTGCCTTGTGATTTTTCTTTTGTAAAAAGGGTGCCTTGGATCAAAAGGGTTAGTCAATAAATCTGTAAAAAATCCAATTTTGCCATGATTTTTAGGGTTCAAAACTCAATAAATCAGGCTAGGAATTAAATATTGACACAACAATGTGAGAAAAACGCATTTTGAGAAAATGGTCTTTGAAGTTACAATTTCCCATATAGTTCCATATAATAATTACACTCCTTGTTGTAAAGATTAGGTCATTTAGGTGAAATTGTTAATGCTAAGATAGAAAAATGTTAACAGAGAATACATGCGCAAAACCTGAAAATTGAGAAGACATTAAAGAGTCTTGCCTGCAGTGTCTCCCTTTGAATGCAGGATTTGTAGTATTTTAAACAATATGTTATTAAAAAACAATTGTAATGTTGATTTATTCACTTATTTTGTGCATGATGTGAAAATTGTTTAAAGCCACACTGATGAACTTTCCATGTCACATGAAAATGATCTCGAACAGGGGTAGCCCACAAGCTTCTAGCTGAATTGGCACACATCGATAGAAATGATACTTTTTTTCTGCAGGTTTAACAATTCTACACAATTAAAACCTCAAAAACGAACATTTTATTGTGAGACAGAGCTTGTATTAAGGTTCCAGACTAAATACAGATGTGGGGAAACATTTAAATCTCTTGTAAAGAGTTGAATGTTTGACT